>NW_023591140.1:399119-506372 GCF_014843425.1 Jatropha curcas
TCAAGGTATGCCTAGGTAAGCCTGCTGACCAAAGTGTTATATTGGTAAAGTTTTTGGGCACATTTACTGGACTTGGTAATGCAGAAAGACTTCATAAATATTTTGCTGAGAATGAACATGGTAGAGAAGAATTCGAGCGAAAAACTTCCAACAGCAGCAATGTTTCGGAAGCAGGGATAGAGGGGGATAAGTTAGAGGAGCAGCTTCTATATGGGTACATGGGCATAGCAGATGACTTGGACAGACTGGACTTTAATACCAAGAAATGGATTACAGTGAAGAGCAAGAAAGATATTGAGGACCTGGAGAATGCTCCTGTTAAAACTGATGATAGGTAGTCTCTCAATGATAGATTTAAAGAGTGCCCCTACTCAACCAGCCGATGCTCTGGTTGGATTCCTCTGCCGACTTTGACAACTACTAACTTATAAGTGTTGATTGCATGTAACAAAGAAGATACCAAAAAAAACTTTGCTATGGAGAGGGAATTTATGTGCAAAAGTTTGCTATATTAGTTATAGCCAGATGCTATTGTAAAGCTTTGTACACGGATTTAACTTCAAATAGCTCTGTTATGATACTTTTTATTTAGAAAAAAAACCAATATGTAATATATTTTATGATATTGCCTCTTGCACTTATTCTGTTATTATGTGTTCTGTATATGATGTGAAATTTATTTTGCATTTTCTGCTGTCTCTCTGCACTTGTCTGCACTGCTTGATAAGTTATTTCATGTATCAGTGTACTCATTTGAGACTCAGAAAATAAGTATGGCTGGAATTGGGTAAGCTGAGACCGAAACTGTAGGCTTGAGATTCCTCTCATGATTCTGGAACTGACAAAGTTAAGTTTGATTTCAGTTCCAGGGGACGAGGAACCAGCCCTGACAGTAGTCTGGCCCTAACAGGATTGGAAAGTAATACTAAAAAGTTCGAATTGAAAACAATTCTTTGATTGTTCTTCAAAATAAAAATAGTAATTAATTTTCTCGATTTGTTTAATTTTGATTACTTTACTGTTATTTTTTTAAAAAAAATTGCGCCCACTAAAATTAATTTTCTCGTTTTTTTTTTTTTATTTTAAATTTTGCTATTTAGTTATAGCTAAATGCTACTTCAAGCTTTATGCACGCTTGATTCTACAAATCTTTCGCATCTAGACAATTGTTAGCTTAGATGAGAGGTTATAGATCTTATGTGCATTATCAAAGGCTATAATTTTCCGTGTATAGGATAAAAACACACCACTCTCAAAGTCCAAAGACCTATTCCATTAGATCTGAGTGAGGCTGAAATTTCCAATATCAATGATAAAAATCCAGACATAGACAGTAACAACATATAATAAATATACTTAAAAGCATGTTCGGCAAAATTAGTTGTTTTAGTAGCGTTTAACTGTTTTAATAGTCAGTTGCTATTTGAGTAATTTTTTTTTAAATGTTAATCTTTTATAAAATGCTAGTTTAATTTTTAAAAGCAGTTCAAACTCTATGCCTACCGAATATTATAAAAAATAGTATTCTTAAAAAATATCTAAAAGCTAATTCAAACGCCGTGTTATCGAACATTATAAAAAATAACATTCTTAAAAAACTATTGTTGGAACAAAAAAAAAATGTTGGAAACAATAAAATGATGATAACAGGTCAGAAAGAAAGTAGACAATCAACCAAATAAGAAAAAAAAAGCTTTCAATTAAATGAATTAGAGAACAAAAAATTGGAAAAAAAAATACAAATAATTAATTAATGTTACACAATATTCATTTCTTGTCTTTCTCCATATTGGTTTTATGAAACTAATACAAACTAGCCAACTTGTCTTGTCTGCAAGTATCTATCTTCTCTGGAAGTTGAGGAACTTGATTCCATAGGCAAAGACAAACAAGAAAAGGAGCACAAAACCAATATGGGCGGCTATAACTGCTCCAAGAAAATCATATTCAAATCCTAAGTATTCTTTTAGGTAATCTTTCACTGACATGAATCCAACTCCAGGTACTTCTACATTTTCTGATATTTTCCCCACTTGTGATGTGATCAAACCATATATTGTCCATGCTGTTGGTGAAGCCCAGTAGTACCATCTCCACCATATTGGTATTTGCTGTTATTTTTTTTTACTCTAGAGGTTAGATTTCATTTTATAATACCCAAAACAAAGATAAAATACACATGAAAAGAACTGTTTCAGGGTTTGTTCTTCAAAATTAGTTATTTTAGTAGCGTTTAGCTGTTAGTTATTCTTTTTATAGAACGTTAACTAAAAGTTACATTAGTTAACTTTTTATAAAATGTTATCATAACCTCTAATAAGACACTATGTTACCGATAGTATAAAAAATTACGTCCAGTCTAAAAAGCTACTTACTGTTGTCTAACATATCCTTAAAAAGTTGTTTCAAATCCTTCTGTTAGAACTTGATTTATGTATATAGAGAGAGAGCTTTTTCAGGAGTTGTCTTAAGAACTGTGAGGTTATGAATTGAAACCCTGTTAGAACAGAGTTGTCTTAAGAACTGTGAGGTTATGAGATTGAACCATGGTAGAACTAATTAACAAGAAAGAAAAAGATAATGTCACGGTAAGAGTTGAGTAGCTTGCATATACATACCGTCCTTGGAATGAGGAAGCCAGAGAAGAGGTTCCAGAAACTGAGGAAGAAAGACATAACAATAGCAGCAATTTGATGGCCTGGAGTGAGAGCAACAAGCATCATTCCATACAATGTGAAGTACATAAAGCACATGAATATGAAGAAGTAGAACCACAAGAAGTTGTCTGCTCTCCATTGGAACCCAATCATTGAGTATAGCAATAAACTATAGATCAATGTCTGAATTGCAACATAAATTGCCTCTATAGCAACCTGTAAAATACCATAAATATTATATAAGAATTGCATTATATTCTAAATCTCCTCTTCTTTTTATTTTTTCTTTTTAGAAAATTTACTTTACCTGAGCACATGCATAAGGTAATTCTGAATACATTCCAGCAGCCTTTTCTCGGTAAAAGACTGTTCGTTCTACTGACACAATAGATAACACTGAGGAAGTGTTGGTGGCTCCAAGGAACATTACAGCAGAATACATTGCTCCCAACAAGTTGAAAAGATCTTGTTGCTTTTGTCTGTAAACATTGGAGCTCACATTTACTTCTTAGATGAATTCACTAATTAACATTGAATCTATTTTTTTCAAAAAGCACAATTTTTTATCATATATTATTACATAAACATTGAATCTTACGTCTTTTGGCCTTTGTCCCAAAAAATAAGTCCAAATATAACACCAACTGTTACTGTCATGAACAATCTGATAGCATTATATCTTGGATTCTTCCAATAAGACCAATGTTGTTTTAGGAAGCAAGCTTTGCATTGAGTAAAAAAGTCTTGGGAGTATTGTGTAGGGAAATAAAGATCTTTAGACCCTGGCGCTGGAGTGCTTAGTTCTTCAATGAGTTCTTGATTCTTCCTGGTAAAGAAAAAAATAAAGTGTAATAGTGTAAATAACAGCTATCAGCATAACTAAAAGAAAGTTTCTCGAACATCAAATGAAGGAGAAGAAGAAATCAGTGAAGAGGCACAAATGGGTAATTCTTACTGGTAGAGTTCAGAATTTGCATAAACTTCTGCAAAATCTACATTGAGTTGAGTCTCAACTGCATTAGAACTGATTTCTAACATCCATGTAGCAGGATTATAACCATTTTTTATTTTAGGAACTCCAGGGACAGCCTGAAAGATGTTATAGAAATTAATGGACTCTAGTTTTATTTTCTAGTACATCAAACAAATCCATTTTTATGATCAATACTCACTTCAAAGTATTCTATAAGTTTGTGGGAGTGGCGGCCAAGGGGTCCGGCGTAGATGACTTGTCCACCTCTCTTCATCAGTAACAGCTACAGACAATGTAACATTAAGCCATCAAGAAGCATTCTGGCTATTTAGAAAAAAAAGGAAATAATTAAAGAATCATAACTACCTCATCAAAAGCTTCAAAAATATCAATGCTCGGTTGGTGAATTGTGCAGACAACTGTTCTTCCTGTATCAACTGTATTCCTTACTGTACGCATAACAATTGCGGCAGCTCTAGCATCAAGGCCAGAAGTTGGTTCATCCATGAAAATAATGGATGGATTAGCAACCAACTCAACAGCTATAGTTAGTCGCTTTCTTTGCTCAGTCGACAAGCCATCTATTCCTGGAATGCCTACTATGAAGTTCTTTAGTGGGTTTAGCTCAACCAATTCCATTACCTCCTCAACAAACATCTGCAGCGTAAAAAGATTAAAAATCAAGTTCTGCACTTAAACCTATACATGGAAGTAAGCAAAAAAAAAAAAAAAGGAATGAAGAGCTTGCTTGCCTTTCTAGTTACAGTCTTGATTTCCTTAGCAAGGCGCAGCCAGGCGGAGTACAAGAGGGATTCATAGACAGTAACATGTGGAGAATGGATATCATTCTGTTCACAATAACCACTAATTCTAGCAAAAGTTTCTTGCTTTTTAGGATAACCGGAAATGCTAATACTTCCTTCAATGTATCCTCCAGTTTTCCTTCCTGCTAATACATCCATTAGTGTAGTTTTGCCAGCACCACTTACACCAACTAATGCTGTTAGAATACCAGGCCTAAAAGCACCACTAACATCTCTTAACAGTTGGAGGCGATCTTCTTCGACTCCTTGGCTTCTCATTTCCTGATGATTAAATTAATTTTGTAGAAATTAATGTATGTGAATTGGAATATGAAAAGACAAAGAATGAGCAGAATTACTTACAGGAGGCATATCCACATAATAATTCACATGATCAAATGCTAGAGACAAAGGCTGGAAGGGTAAAACCATTCCTCTTCTTGTAGGCGCAGGCTCTGCAGATGTAACAGATGGCCGTTCAGGAGTGTTCCTCACTGCCATATCAGTACCTACAGCAACAGACATAATCAATTGAACTATTAGTAGTTCCTTTTAAAAAAAAAAAAAATTAGTAGAGATGAAGATCAAATACTATAAAGATGTGACCTTGGTGCAACGGGGCGGTCGAGAATGAGATCATTTCAGTAGACTTTGTTTGCTGTTCAACAGAGGATGTCTTCTTCTTATTTTCACCATCATCAAGAATAGAGGATTTATTATCTCCCAAAGCTGCAATGATTTTCAAACATATATAAAGTTTCAATTTACATAATTGAACAATTATTTAGTACATGAGAATCCATTGCTTACGGTCCAAATATGTCAGAGCCAACACGAAAAGGATGTTGAAAAGCAAAGAAAATCCCACAAGTGCTCCAACAGAAATCCAATACCAATGTTCTTGCAAGAACATGCCTCTCATTTTAAGCAGAACCTGTCCTACTGTATGTTCTGTTGTGCCATTATAAGCCTGCATTGCATAAGGAAAAAGGAGCATAAATTAATATCAGCAAGTGTAGAACAAGAAATGAATTCTTGCATTATATATATGATTTGGAAAATCTTACAGAACTCCATCTTTCATCTAAAAATTCATTGATGAATATAGCATTCTGTCCATACATCATCGGAGAAACGTAGTAGCCCCATATCATCCATGGTTCAATATCATCTGCAATAAAATAATGGTAAAGAATGAATGGAGTTAACTTCGCTACTGGAAATTACACACAAGCCTCATGCGCTTCAAAGAAACATATACAAAGAATAGAATGAAATTAAGTATGAACCTCTAGCAATAACAAATCCACCAAGCACAAAAACCACAAGCAGTGTAAAGGTTCCAAGTGTGTTGGCTATAACTTCTGTTCTTCCAATTGCAGAAATGAAGCGAAAGAGTGATAAAGCCATCTGATGCACACTGAAGAATGCTAGAAATTGTTTGAAAAACCTGAAAATTTGCAATGTTTCAATATATACACGTAGTAGTGTAATATATACAATATTTCAATAAAATTTGCGCGTACCTACTCGCAGCTGGAGCAAATCCAATAGTGTAATAGGTGAGGATTATCCATATCCCAGACTCCATTAAGGAAATGGGGATTCTAAGAACCCAAATTGGTAATGCAAAAGCCCATGCTGGATAGAACAAGAAATCCCTTTGCTTATAAAATACAGGAAGCCTAAACATTGTCATTGCCATTTCTGCCATTCCATTGAACATAACATTAATAAGACTGAAAAACAATGCTCCATAGAATTTTCCTCCATCTTGTACACTTCCAACTTGCATTTTGGTCCTTAAAAACACTGTCATGGCAATTAGTGACATGATTGTAATCTGAGTGGTCTTAAATATATAAACAAAAGAGTTTCTCTTCATTAATAGCAACTCTCGTGCAAAACATGCTTTGAAGAGTTCCCAATTGGAGATTCCATACTTGTCTTTCTCTAATGCAGCTGGATGTGCTTTAGCTTTATCATAAGGAACTCTAAGCTGTTCAGAAAGATCCTGACCTATATGAAAAGACTTGAACTTCTCTGAAATTTCAGATACTGAAACATATTCATAAGATTGGTCTTTTTTGCACCAGTACTGTTCTTGATCTTTCTTGGAAGTTACTTCTTGCAAGAAATCTGCAACTCCTTTTCTTTCTGGACATTTGAAGCCAATAGTTTCAAAGAATTCAAGGACATTCTCTCTAGGACCTTGGTAAACAATCTGACCCTCTGACAGCAAGATGATGTCATCAAATAGTTCATATGTTTCAGGTGCTGGCTGTAGAAGAGAGATTACCATAGTCACATCCATTATATGAACCATTTGCCTCATAAACCTGACAATTTGAAAAGTTGTTGAACTGTCTAAACCAGTTGATATTTCATCCATGAAAAGAGCTTTTGCTGGTCCAACCAACATCTCTCCTGCAATCAGTATACATAAATTTATTTACAAAAAATAACATAAATTAAACACTTCAAAATCTAGAAACTTTTGTTTTAAAGTTAATAGAAAAGTCTTCAATCATCATTTCTTTATCAGGAACTAAGTCACAAAATAGAAAATTTTCCTAAAAATACTATGCAATTTTTGAGAAATATTCGGAGCAGAAACAATCCAATTTATAATTTTATATAGTATAAACACACCTGTAGTGACACGTTTCTTTTGTCCACCTGATATGCCTCGTCTCATCTCATCACCAACCATAATATCAGAACAGATGTCTAATCCAAGAATCTGTTAACACCAACCTTAATGAGTAAAAGCTTCAGGAAACATCAACTATAAATAGTATAGTCTAGATAAATAATGACAATGCAGGGAACAAATTAAACCTTAAGAACATAATCAGTGACTAGACTGCCTTCTTGGCCTTCAATTGCTGTAGCTTTCATGAAAGCATCTATCTCAGGATCTGGTTTTATTCCTGCTTGTTTTTCTCTTCTTGATAACTCTGCTAACATTTCATATCTAGTTCCAACTCCCAAGCATCGCCCTGAAAAGTTTAATGTCTCTCTTACTGTCATCTCCCCATGGTGAAGATCGTGTTGGCTTATATAAGCACAGGTTCTTTGAGGAACAAATTCATGCAGTTCATGACCACAGTAAGTGACTTTTCCTGATACCTGTCCATGAAAGGCACGTAGATGGCTAAGCCAGAGTTGTGAACTGAAAAAATGCTCTTTATTACATTGCATTATAGCATACTAAATATAGCCTTACATCAATAAATTTATTAAAAGATGGTGTTTGTAAATTAAACATTTTACATATCTCAATAGAAAAAAGAAGAAAGAAACAGAACATATGTACCCTTAGATCCTTGTCCATTTTCCCTGCAAGTGCCTGAAGCAATGTAGTTTTGCCTGATGCCGGAGGTCCAAGAAGCAGTGTCATTCTGGAGAAAACAAATAAACAGGAACAACAAACTATTATTTCTTTAAAGAATAAGGAATTTAAAAAAAAAAATTGTCAAATTTCACACTACAAGATGCAGAAGAAAATAAATACTATTGTGAAGTACCTTGATGGTTTCACAATTCCACTCACATCATGAAGTATCTTGACAACCCTTTTCTTAGAAGGGAAAATTCTAAGAAATCCAAGAATTCCCTATTCAAAAATAAATAAATAAAAGATTTCATTACTTCAATAACAGTATCATCAACTAATAGCCCCTTATTGAACTGCATATACATCATATTTCACACTGCAGATTGCAGAAGAAGAATTGTACAGCTAAATATACACAAATAACTTGTAATGTTGAATTAAGAGTAAAGATCTATAATGAATAGTTGAATTAAAACAAAATACCTTTATTTGACACATAATTAACAGACAGAACAACGTACCTCAATTGTGTTCATGGCAACATTGACCAAAGTTGGAAGTGCCCTGGTTCCAACATATGCATCTCCTTCTACTGATAAATGCTCGAACCGGACTTCAATCTTAGGAATGTCAATTCCCACCCTATGTTTTTTTTAATCATCAAAATAATAAAAATTCAAAATTTGACAAAAACAAGCAGCTAATTAACACTTCAATATCATATTTTATATATATATATATATATATATATATATGCATGGACTGACCTATCAGTTCTTTCCCTAAGTCTAAGAAGAAACCTCTCGTTATCTTCTTCAACAACTTGAAGTATATTTTCCATTATTTGCTTCTTATCTTGCATGCCAAGATTAGTAACATCAATCTCTTCATAGTCAACTTTTCCATTATCCAAAACTTGCTTCAATATTCCTTTCCTTAACCTATCATAAGTTGGCAATCTCTCTATTGCAGCCCATTTAAGCTCTTCTTCATCATCATCCGCTCTTTGGCTTGTTCTAAAAACATCTCCTTGAGTATTCCAAACTTCGCGAATACTAGCTGATGCCCAACTTCTTTTACTCGCTGATGATAAACTTCTACTCATCGATCGGCTGCTCATTGACCTCATTGATCTCGCAAGCTCATCTCTTACTGATCTTGCAAGCTTCTCATCAAAAGGCGTAGCCATGGAAGAAAAGTAGCAACAAGAACCTGAAGATAGTTATCAACTTTGCCACACCACAATGTTGGTTGTGATCATATGCAAGAACCTAAAAGGACTAATAATTGCAAAATGTTTAATTCTTTGGGTTTAAATTTTTATTTGGAGAACATGGTTATATGTAGGTGAAGATGGTTTCAAGAAGACAGAAATGGGTATTCAGAGATACATAATTTTGTCAAGTAAGAGAATTGATTAATAATTATTCTATTTCATGGAGTTTAGTTTGTGTTCTTATAGAAATCTAGGACGGCCTATAAGAGACAATTAATGAGATATTATAGGTAACTGAAAGACATATTGACCAAATAATACAGTTGCATAAGGACAAGCATCAGGACGCCTAGGATAAATTGCATGTCTGCTAGAAATTGTTTACAAAAATCTCCTGAAGACTTACGTACGCTAGGTGTATACACCCAATAAATATAATAACGCAATTCGTGAGCTTTTCTGAATATACATAAATAAAGTTTTCGAAGTAATTATTAGAGTAATAAGCAATGAATAGTAGCTAATTTCTATATCCAAAGACTTATCTATATAGAAATTATTTTCTTAAATAAAAACATCTTTAAAAGCACTTTTTTTTTTTTTTTTTGTTTGGTTGTTTCTTATAGAAATCTAGGACGGCTATAAGGACAATTATGAGTATTATTATAGGTAACTGGAAAGAATATTGAACCAAATAATACAGTTTGGCATAAGGACAAGCATCAGGACGCCTAGGATAAATTGCATGTCTGGCTAGAAATTGGTTTTACAAATCTCCTGAAGACTTACGTACGCTAGGATTGTATACACCATAAATATAAATAACGCAATTTCGTGAGCTCTGAATATTGACATAATAAAGTTTTTCCGAAGTAATTATTAGAGTAATAAGCAATGAATAGTACTTAATTTCTATATCCAAGACTTTCTATATAGAAATTAATTTTTTCTTAATAAACATCTTTAAAAGCACTTTTTTTTTTTTTTTTTGTTTTTTTTTTTTTTTTTTGGCTAAAGGTGCTCCAAACGATTAAGGTCTCACTTGACACTTATAATCCATGACTGCTCTATTTCTTCATTTAGATATTTTAAGGGGAAAAGTACTTGCCTATATCCATTACTTGATTTGGAAAATCCTCAATCCAAATATATTCCAGCAATCAAGATTTGATTAAAATATTATTATTTATATAATATTTTTTAATGAACGCTAATTGTTTAAAAAACAACAATTTTCATATTTAAATATATCGATTAATCTCTAAAATTTAATTTAATTAAATTATTTAATCCTTTATTTAAAAAGTAATATGAGAGTAAATAATAATGGAATGATGAATCTAAAAGACTAAATGAATAGATAGTTTAAGAATATTAAATTTCTAAAGAACTAATCATCATATTTACCAAAGGTCAAGAACTAAATAATAATTTAATCTATATAAAAACAACATAATTTCATCTAAATTTGGTTTTCCAAAATGACAAGAAGCCAACATAATGTTTTGCTAAATTTTAATCGGACCATTTAAAGCCCATAACATAAGATTGGGCCTTTCTTCGGAACCCAACTTGTTTCTGGACATTAGAGGAGTTGAGAAGCGAGTGTGTCTAACAAACTTATGACTTATTTACTGTCACATTTTGTCATAATTATAACTTTATAACTTAATCCCCCTTGTTTAGTAAATACACTAACTTTCTGAAATTTAATTTTAATAAACTATTTAATCCTCTAATACGAGAATGAATGTGTCACGACCCGTTTTCATGGGCCGAACCGGCACTAGGCCCCAAGTAAGCTTAAGGCTTCCGAAGCCGATAGTAAGCATAAACCACAAAACTTAACTATATTAATGTCTATTTCAAATATCTAGCCCATATTGTCATGCACCATAAATCGCATAATTTTATTATTCTTGGGCCCAACTTCAACATCTTAAACAATTTACAGCTCGGGCCCAAATGTAATACAATATATACATAATATGGGCTAACAGATTCAAGCATTTCATAAATAATTAATCGAACATCCTCATCGGTTTATTGATTTTATCCCTACAATTGTGGAGTTCAATATTAAACAGAACATTTAGATTTTGTAAACTCACAATTACACTAAATACTGGAATTAAATATTTTCTTTTCTAGCTCTGCGGTGAAGGAAACGAAGCTTTAACTGGGGTTTACAAGAATCTACTTCTTGAAAAGTTAAACAAAACATGTGAGTTTTATACGAAATAATAATTATTGCAAAATACATGCATTCACACAAGTGTGTAAATATATCAATCTAATCATCCGACTAGTTATATAATCACGCTGACAGTCACACATATGGCATAACAACAGCAGTCACAATTATTAACAACTTCACATAATCACATCACGTGAAAATTGGTCTATGGCGTCACCGAAATCCCGATGAACCGTCCTCCCACATGGCCATCCTTTCATGACGTGTGCACCAGGGAGCCGATCCCCCATTCATGGTCGACCGTTCTCAACCTCACTTGACCAGCCTTTTCATCGTTCATTTCATTTTATCTCATCATTTTTTTTTATATACTCTCTTTTCTTTTTCATACCAACAGAAGGCACCTTGTTGTTTTCCAAATCAACCATACTATATCATCAGGTATCACCATATCATCATGAGCATAAGGGGGTGCCGATCTCCCCATACTTGCCTCACGGTCAAATTCCATATTTCATCATTTCTAAAACCGTCCTCATAAACCCATGGTGACTCACTTCATCCCAATTCCACCTAAACAAAACATAGCAATGTTACAACACAATTAATCAAACATTGCAGTTAAATACAAGCGCACAATTAGACATTCATATTCAAATATAAATAAATACATGAGTATTAATTATCAATATAATATAATAGTTGATTCTTAAATAAATAACTAAATGACTAAATAATAAAAAGAATAAATAAAGAACTTTATTTAGATATACCATATTAAAGAATTGTTGCAAATAAGTCTATTAACTTAACCATTAAATATAGCTAGCGTAGATCCAAACGAAATTTCGGTAGGACCTCTCCTAAAATTAAATTAAACCACCTGTTAAGACTACAATTCAACCATAAATTCTCAAACCCATTCATCGGACAATTCACAACAACTGATTCCGTTCGCTATAACCATCATACATTCATTTAAACTTTTACTCACTTCTCGCAGCCCATCCGCCTTAGATAACATTTATTAACCTTTAAGCCCACATATATGCATTTAATAATTTTAAAATTTTAAACCAATTAATTAATCACAATCAGCTACCATAAATACTGTAACTAATCAAAATTAATTTATTTATAACATACTAAATTTATTTATATTTAACTATCAAAATTAATTTTATTTATAACATACTAAATTTTATTTATAATATATATATATATATATATATATATAACTTATTCAAATATCCTAATTTCTTGTTATTTTAGATTAATATCTACTTCAATAATCAACTAATTTACATTAAGGGCTAAATATGTTCAAATAACATCATATTCTTAGTGCCCCAAAACGCTAACATAGATTACCTATCAAAATAAAACAATCACCAATATAGTTCTTTATATATAACTATTCAAATAATCTAATTTCTTGTTATTTAATTATATCTACTTCAATAATCAACTAATTTAACATAAGGGCTAAAATATTTCAAATAACATCATATTCTTAGTGCCCCAAAACGCTACATAATTACCTTATCAAAATAAACAAATCACAAATAGTTCTTTTTTCCTTTACAGTGAATAACTCAACTCCCTACGGTGATCGATTTTAGTTAAATTAAATTAACAATTATCTAACTAATTGACGGAGTCATTCTAAGGTTACGCTAACTGCTATTTCAACCATTTCTGCGATTTTTTAGCTTAAAAGCCTATGAACCAAATTTATATTACTTACGTAATTTAATGACTATTTTAATTTATTAGCTATGTTTCCATATATATATATATAGAATTAAGTAGCTGTACAATTGTAATTGCATTCTCGGAATCAACTTAACCGACCAACAATTTTAAATTTGGAATTTATACTAAAAATGAGAAACTAGGTCTTAACATACCAATTGAAATTCCGTCAACGATTCCGCAATCCACGTGAGAAGAGAAAAATTCTGTCCCTTGGTGCTCGCCAGCCGGTTGCCAGACCGCCGGCGGCCGGCTGCCGTGTACAGTGGCTGAAAAAGCAACTCTGCTCATAATTTTGCAAAGACACCACCTCTCGAATCGAATTTTGCTAAGGGTTCTATTTCCGATGTCAAATGAGCGAGACGGGACCTCCAACTGGACGAATCGGGCTTAACAGGAGCTTAGCGTCTCCGTTCATGGCGGTTTCACCATCTGAGCTCCGTTGCAGTGATTGATGGAGACAAAACGATCGCGTTGGAGAGATGAAGCCATCGGCACCCCACCTTCACGCTGCAACCACCGGCAACGGTGTTGATCGCCGGAAATTGGTGAACGAGAGCTGTCAAGGAAAACAGCTCGTTTCGCTTCAACTGATGCTCTTTCGACGTGAGAGGAGGCTGGAAACACGACCACCAGCACCAGACGAATCGACCGCCACATTGTTCTCGTCGAGCGGTGGCCGAAACGGGATGGGAAGGGCGAAGAACGGCGCTGCCCTGGCACTCGCGACGAAGAAGAGAAGAAGAAGGAAAAAGAAAGTGGTTTTTTGGAATTTTCTGGGCCATTTCGCTTCGACTCGAACCGGTTTGGCTCAGTTCAATGATTTGAGTTTTGCTTGGTTTTCGAGCTTCTTACCTGGTTTTCAATAACTCAAATTGGTTTATGGTCCGGTTTAATAACAATAAAATATTTGTTGTAAAATCTAATTGGTTGAATTTAAATTTTAATTTTTATATGAAAATTCTACGAAATTAAACTTTCGAGTAGTTTATAATCAAAAAATAAATATAACATTTGTTTATGTGTACAAAAATGCTAAAGTTAACCTGATCGTCTCCCTCACACACTCTCTTGTGATTTGTTCTTATAGTTTTCATTTTCGAATAACCATCATTCATTTCTTTTGATGGCCCGTGGTTTCTTTTCTATAATTTCAAATTTGTAATAGGTCGAAACAAATCTTGAATTTAGTATCTCATATTTATCATAGATCTTGAGAGTATCTTTGCTACAATTTAATGTGTTTTTTGGAATTATTCTTCATTGTAGAGAGCCACTCTCTTTTTTAGTTTCCTTTTAGTTTTTGTTTTCGAATAACCATCATTCTTCTTTTTTGATCAATAGTGGTTCCTTTTTGTATTTTTTCAATAATTTTCAAGTTAGTGATAAATCGAAACAAATCTTGAATTTAGTCTGTCATATTTATTATAGATGTTAAGTATTTTTACTACTATTTAATGTGTTTTCTCTCCTTCTATAGAATTGTTCATCTCTGTTGAAAAGCTTTTACGTGTGTTTTGATTTTCTCTTTGTTAAGATAGATAGTTGATTGTTTGTGATCGAAAGATTAGATCTTCAAATGCGATAGGCTTATTTGTTCCTCCATTAAAATTAAATATTTTAAATTCTGTGTAAATTTCTCAAAATACAAAATTCGGAATATTTTATGCCAAGATCATCCTTATTTCTATGAAAATATGGTGATGTACTCAAGTCATATATTTTATTAATAAATTGTCAAATTTCAAAATAATAATAATAATTTAATCTAATTTAATTTTCATCTAAATTTGTTTTTCCGAAATGACAGGCAGCAATCATTTAATACACGGCACATTGGAAATCCACACAATTTTTACTTAAAAGTGTTAAGACTTGCACAAGCAAGGCAGGCCAAGACCATAAGCAGTAAAATGAAGCCTACTGAAAAAAGACGTGCATGCAAAGTTATCAACCTCACCAGCTGCAAGTTGTGGCTAGGGATGTTCATTATTCAGTCTAAATCACCAAATCAAATCGGATCAAATCAAATTAAACAGTTTAATTCAGTTTGATTACTGCCAAAAACACAATTCGGTTTATAAATTTAAGAAAACAATGATTTACAGTTCATTTTTAATTTTTTATTTTAATAATTCAAATCAAACCGTAAACAGTATTTTGAAATGCATTAAAATTTAAGAATTTATATAATTTTGTTTATTTTTTTTAATAAATCTAAGTTACATTGTATTTTCAAAAGCGAATTAACGTTTAGCTTTAAATTAATATATACTATTAATTTAGTGCTTGAATTATATATTTTATTATTTGAACTTGACATGTCATGTATAACCTTCAAAAAATTCAAACCAAACTGTATTGTTTCAATTCAATTCAGTGTTACTTATAACTCAAAACAGTTTAGCTTCAGTTGAAAAAATTCACGAACCAGTTTGATCTGAATATTCCTTTAAACCGCACTAAACTAAACCGTGCACACACCCCCAGTTGTGGCCATGCATTGAGGATAGCGGACACAAGGCAGAAATTTCCAGTAATTTTCTTTTTTTTGCGTTTTCTCCGGAAAGGAAATCAACCAAGTCCCCTTGTAAAAACATTTGGTGAGGTTATAATAATACAGAATGTACATTCAATCAAAAATCTGTACAAAAATACATTGCTTTCTCCAAAGGTTGTCCTCCAGCGCTTCGAAAATGTCTCAGGCTGTCATCCTTCTAGTAATAAAAATTGGCCATTACAACATGCGCCAGACATATCTATAACTTACTCTTCAATCATACAAGTCTCCGATAACATCTGTTAAATTGGCCATTCGGGCCGCTTCAGCAATCCTAAGTGCCATTAAAGATTTGTAAATTGCCAAATCTGCATTCTCCATAAGCATCTGAGCCCTGCGTCGTTTAAGAATAGCTGATTCTACAGATTTTTGTGCAGAAGCTTTAGCAGCTTCTACTTTACGCATAGCATTTTGTTCTTCCAGAGCATCATGTTCAGCAGCCATTGCTGTACAGTGTTAAAATGGGAGTCATGACAAAAAGCAAATACAGTAAGTTAAATGACAAACAGGGCAAGAATCAGGTCATAGTAAATGAGACTCAGAAGAATTGAAGAATATAAAAGAGCTTACCTTGCAGTAGACTGGGTTGCTTGCCTCTTCCAAATTGGCTGGTCTGTCGCTTTAACGACCTTCTTTTGCGTAAAACAGGTTTTGGAATCAGTGGAGCTTTCTTTGTTTGCTGTCCCTGTTAGAAAGAAGAATGAGGGAGGAGAGAGAGTGTAAAAACTCAAACATTGAATTTGCCTCCAACTTGGATGGTATACAACAACAAGAATATATCCCCAGAGCCTCACAAAAAGTATTTACTACATACTATACAGGCAAAAGTAACAGCTTTTCCCCGACATCAATAGGCACATGGTCTTTCAAGCCCATCACAATTTATTATTAATAAAAGACAGAAATGAGCAACATATTTTCGGTCATCTGTTTGTTTCCCATGGGCATCATCCCTGCAACTTCACAATCACTGCATCTGCATTAATGGACAGGTTTCTTTTTTTTTTTTTTTTTTTTTTTAAGCCCATCACAATTTATTAAATTAATAAAAGACAGAAAATGAGGCAACATATTTTCGGTCATCTGTTTGTTTCCATGGGCCAAATATCCCTGCAACTTCACAATCACTGCATCTGCATTAATGGACAGGTTTTTTTCTTTTTTTTTTTTTTTTTTTTTTTTTTTTTTTTTTGAAAACAAAAAAGTTTTGCTTAATCCTGTTTCCCCAGAAAACATCAGAATGTAAACGATAATATTTTCCACCCACATGGTCATTAATTGCAGCTTCAAATTCAGATCTTATTGCATTAAAAGCCAGGTATTTTTTTTTTTTTTTTTTTTTTTTTTGAAAACAAAAAAGTTTGCTTAATCCTGTTTCCCCAGAAACATCAGATGTAACGATAATATTTCACCACATGGTCATTATTGCAGCTTCAAATTCAGATTATGCATTAAAAGCCAGGTATTACAAGCTATTACATTGTTTTTCTTAAAGGAAAGCTGTAATATAACAGAGACAATCCCTGTGAATGGCTAAAAAAATGATTCACCAATGAGAAATTCAAGAATGAAACAATGACAGAAAGGAAAGAAAAAGAACACAGTGATAAAGAAAAAAAAAAACAGTTTGCAAGATTTCTGCAAGTAGTCATCAATATCTACATGTATTTTCTTAAATCCAAAAAAAGCTATTTGTTGGGATTATATACAACAATACAGTTGGAAAGCTATTGATATACAACTTGATATTTCATACACACATCCAAAATTATAAAGATATCCAGCAACACTAGTGTAAAGCAGAAAAATAGAATGAGAAAGTTGCCCATACATCAGATATCTAAAGACATAATGGAACTATTACCTGAAAGACCTTAAGCAGTGGTCCTCGTCTTTGCTTCCGTTTTTTCATCCAATAACCATACAAGGCTTCAACTGTTTCTCTCCTACCAAACTCTAAACAATGATTCACCGCCTCTCTTTCATCAGCAAAATCATCCGGACTGCAATAAAATGCCTTCTCAAAGGCATCTATCATTAACTCAAAATTATCCTCAGAAAGATGCTCCTGATGTTCCGTTTCTACAGAGAATTCATTGTTGAACTTCTTCAGCCACTCTTCATCTTCAGAATCCATGTCATAATTTGCAGACTTGTTTGCTAGAGCTCTAGCTACCTCATCATTATTTAAGGAAATGTACACATCTGGTCTAGAGAAGGGCACATTGTCACTATCCTCATATCCTAAAACTTCACATACTCCAGGGACAGGGATAGCCTTAGAAATGGGAGACGGCACATTGCGATCAAAACATTCCTTATAAAGATCCTTAAAAGTAAACCAATCCTGTCGGTTCGGAAACTCTAGCTTCCAACTTTCATCCCCAGTCCATATTATATCATGAGTAATACGATTAGAAGAACAGGGTCGCATACCCTTCTGTGCCAAGTGAGTGAACCTGGTCACTCCATCTTTCTTCACTACAAGCACCCACTCTCTTGCATCAGAGATTTCTAATGTGACAGTGGCCCTTTCTATCCTGTAACATCTATCTGATTCAATAACCAGAACATTTGCAGAACAGCTTGATGAGTCCATGGCCTGAGTCGCTTCCAACGCAATGGGACTTATCTCACCAGCAGGGCTACTCTGAGCTGAAAACCTAAGCTTATTCTTAGACACAATAGAAGAGAAAGGGATGCCATTTTTCCTACTACTAATTAAATCAGAGACTAAAGCACCATTAGCTTTATGCAAACCAACCAGGGAAGGATTTCTAGCTCTCCTCCTCCTTAGCGA
The DNA here is from genome assembly GCF_014843425.1 of Jatropha curcas. The sequence continues at coordinate 417,421 of NW_023591140.1, forward strand.
ACTTCTCCTCTTTTGAATACCGCGGGAATTTATACCATTTCTGTATTGACCACTCCGGCCAGCTATTTTAGAGGCAGATGGATGTAACCCCACCTTATTTGCAGACTTATCAGTTTCAGGTACTACGTCAGGCTTCACAAGGACACATGAAGGATCTTCGTCAAGCTCCACAAGGACACACGAAGGATCATCTTCGCTTTCTTCATCACATGAGTCCTCATCCAATGGGGTATTTACAGGTAAACACTTAAATTTAAACAGTAAACTGAGATGCATATACACAAAACAGGAAGGAACTGCTGAAAAATCCAAGGAAAACAATGGCACAGAACAACTGGCCCCAAAAATCTTGCAAATTCCGGTTCGATTAGAAGTTGTATCCTGAAAGAAAAATTAGAAAGAAAAAAAATGAATTAATAAAATAACTCTTAATCAGAGTGTTCATCAATAACCATCTAATTAAAAACTAAATAAAATGAACTTCAATGCATATTCCTAAAGAAACAGCTATGCTATGTCTGGTATGCCGCAATGATAAGTAATGTAATGCAATAGAAGCAAACGTTTTTTATTAAGTTCTATCAAGGAACATCAAAAGTAGCCTATAAGTATAAATAGTCTTAGATAATGAAAGAAATATGGAACTTCGCTCTCAGGAATCAAAATAAAATAAAAGAACAAACCAATACCTGCAAAAAGCAAATTCCATTTGAAGCAAAAGCGCCACTAACCGGCTCAGAGGACAAAAAACCAGCAAGTTGAGAAATCCTCAAACTAGTCCTTCTAACATATCCAAAAACCAAATTCAAAAGAGAAGCTAACCCACTACTACAAGGACCCTCAACAACAAGAGTACGAAGAGCACGTTCAACACCCACCAAACTGCCACTATCCCCTTGCCTTCTCCTCCTATGTCTTCGCGAAAACTGAATGCCAAACATCTTACTTTCTGCATTTTCTTGCTTATCCACAACCACTCTCTTCCTTTTTCGAATATAAACAAGTCCAAACATTTTGTCTCTAGTATCATTAGGCGTCTCACTCTTCTTCACTCTCTTGGCTACTCTTTTAGGCAATTGAGTATCAACAGCAGGCGCTTCGTGTTTCAATTTAGAAACATGCGTCCATCCATTTACCTTATACTTAACAGAGCTAGTGTTATGGTGGTGGTTCTTGTTAGTGGCGGTTGTGGTGGTGTTGGAGGCTTTAATCATGGTGTGTAACCACTCGTCCCCATCATTCGCTCTCCTGAACTTGCCATCACCTGATCCCGGAAGTTGCCGCCCAGACCTCAGAACGCGGGGCCCATCCACCTTCTTCACCAACCCAAACACCCTAGTGGTACGTCGCATCCCCACCGACGGCATTATCACCGCTCGTTTCCTGCTCAACCCAACCGGCAGCTCGATCTTCGAACACCCTCGACTCACTGAGTCTCCGAGTTGACTTCCGAGTCGACTCACCTAGTCAAATCTCAGAAACACCGAGTCAACGAATTTCGTGACAGAAAAAACGATTTCGACCACCGGAAACGACTCCCCTAACGCAAACCCGCCTCCGATCATGCCATATAATCAGATCTAGGAACAAGAACTCACCGAGTTAAAAAGAAAGAGCCGTAACCCGACTCGGATTTAGACCCATATACTTTAAGTAATTAAGTGCGGTTTAAAAAACGAGACACGGTATAAGGAACCGGCCAAGAATCAGAATTTAAAAGAAACCCATAAAAAACAGAATCGAAAATCAAGAAAAAGAAGCAAAAAAAAAAGAAAAAAAAAAAAAGAACTCACAAATTCTTTGCACAAGAAAGAAAGAAAACACAAATCTTGAAAACTAAGATCTGGGTCTCTTTACGAAGAGAGAGAAAGTCAGGGAAAGATTTTTTTTTTTTTTGTTTTTTTCCTCTATCTACAGAGAAGATCGGAGAGTTAAAGGCGTTTCACGTAAATCTTGCTGGAGTCGTTACAGTTGCACAGAGAGGGTGAGAGAGTGAAGCTATCTATCTCTATCGTGGGGGCTAGGGTTTATGATAAAAACTACTGTAGGCAGAAAATAGGTTAACCTTTACGCCGACTGATCATAACCGTTGGATTAGAGAATGGACGGTTAGGAATTATTCGGGAATCCGAATAACCGGGTTTGGTTCGATTGGTCCAAAGACCAAGAAACTTTTTGGCGCTCTCTCTCGAAGAGTGTGTGACAGAGAGCGCGTAGGAAAGTTGATATTTTGGATTCGCAGTTGTGAAATCACTAGAATGGGTTTCTTGTTGTCATTAAGAAAAGGGAGAAGGATGGGATATTTAGAGTTGAGGTGGGGTTTTTGGGCATTTAAGAGGTGGAGGTAATTAGCGGCGAGGATTTCTCCGGTAAAATTGGAAATCGGGAGAAAACAAGTTCTTTACCGTTGTAAATCTTGAAGAGGTAAAAGTACACCCTTAGGGTAAATATGGAAATCTCAAAACTTTATGGGAGAAAAATAGTTATTTTACAAAATTAATTAATTTATCTCTATATTTCTTATTAATAGTTAATTTTCAAGATTTAATTTCATTTTATCAAATAATTGAGATTATTCGTCAAATGATGCTAAGAAATAAGAGAGGAAATAAATATATTTAAAAATGACAAATCATGCCATTGATAAAATCTAGAAAATAAGAAATTCACCTCCATGGAGCCCTTCCGATGGCCATCTCTACAACCGTACATCCAAGAGCTCACAAATTTCTCATTCAAATCATTGCTCAAAAACTTAGCTCATTCAATGACAAGCAAGGTCGTCGTCTTCCTCCTCCTTCGCCTCTGAATCCTACTCCGGCGACCTTCATCCTGTAAGACTGGGATAGCAAAATCAATCTGATACGAGCATGTACCAATGTAAATTCAATCAAACCCACTCCAAACTTTTGAGCATGAGCAATCTCCAAATTTGAGGCCCAAAACCCAAGATAATCCAAAAATTATGATTTTATTTTTCAAACTGTTGCATGTTATTTTTCATAAACTAAGGTGTTTTAGAATTTATTAATTTTGTTATATCAACTGTTTTAGTAGCTATATAATTTTTTTTGTTATAATGACATTAGAGAGTCTATCTTTGTAACTAAAATTTTAATTTATCACCTGTTGAAATGACTATTTATGTATTAATTTAATTGTTATTTGCACCAATTTTATATTTTCCTTACATATTATTTTCATATTTCAGCACTATTTTGGACAGTGGAGTACTTCGAGTATGGAAATTCGTGACCAATCAATTCATCAGGACATAGATTAAGGTTGTTCTCCAACTACGAGCTTTCCAATTTGCTCAAGCATGATAAGACAATAGATGGTAATGCATTTCTTTTTTTTTTTTTTTTTTTTATTAACAATTTATTTTCATATTTCAAGCACTATTTTGGACAGTGGACGTACTTTCGATATGGAATTCGTGACCAATCAATTCATCAGGACATAGATTAAGGTTGTTCTCCAACTACGAGCTTTCCCAATTTGCTCAAGCATGAATAAGACAATAAGATGGTAATGCCATTTCTTTTTTTTTTTTTTTTTTTTAATATCGAGAGGGGAATTGCGATCTTATCCATTAATCAAGATCCTATTTTTTTTTTTTTTTTTTTTTTTTAATATCGAGAGGGGAATTCGATCTTATCCATTATCAAATCCTATATGCACTTATCATTATATTATATCCTATTGAGCGGTAATGCATTTTTATAATATGGTTTTCATAAAAAAGTACCGACCACTTAAATTCTAAATTTTTATTATATGCTAATTATTCATTGTTCAATTCTATATGAAAATTTAACTAATTCTTTTATAACATAAGCAAAAATTAGCCAATTATGCATCACTTGTTAATAGCAAATGTACTTCCTATAGAGGATTGAGTTTAGAGGAGACATTTGACAAGGAATAGCTACTATAAGAATGGCTTTTTTAGCCATTGATTACAATTTGTATTAGGAAAATTATAATTGACATATTTATATTTGAGTAAGTTTAATTTGAAATCTCATAGTTTATAAGATCGCTCATCGAGTAATTTTAAATCTTATACTCAATTCATGTAGAATTATACTGAATAAATAAATTATTTCTTATTATATAACTCACTCTATTATCTCGAATAATTTGAAACCATACAAGCTAATAAATTTTTTTTAAAAAAAAAACTTATTTTTAAGGGTCACTTTAATAATTAAAAAAAAAATTCTCATCCTCAATTTCTAAATAGGGCGGAAAGATTATAGATAAGGATAGAGTTCATTTCTAAAAATAGAAAAAATTTCTTTCTTTTTATTTGCAATTTCATTGTTTATTGCAATTAAGAGTGCTATTGCTACAACAAGTTAAAATTAGGGTAAAATTGATTTAAAAAAAAAAAGTCAAAATACAGTGTAATTACAAAAAAAATATGTACAATTCAGAGTAATTTGATATATTAGGCCATTTCTTTTTGCTATGAAGTGAAAGGAAAAAAAAAAAAAAAAAGGAAAGAGAGAAACTTTATTTAATTTTGAGAAGTATATACATAGAGAAACTATATATTTACTTCTTGATCATTCTTTACTTGATAAACATTTCCTCAAATGGTTATGAAAAAATAAATTACTTTCTTTTTTTTTTTTTTTAACTTCTTTTTAAGTTTAGCAAATGATTTCCTGCTTTAGTGGTAAGGGGTAATGCCCTAGAACCTCTAGGTCCTAAGTTCAATTTTTATTTGTGCAATAATTTTAACTGTATATATAAACCGAGTGGAAAATTTACTGATAATTCAGTAAAAAAACTCATAAAAAATTAATTGAAATTCTAAAAGTGTGAAAATTAATGATTTTTTTGGTTATTTTTTTCAAAATTATTTAGGAGTTCAATTCAAATAAAATCTAATTTGCTATTTTATGAACCAAATTAAATTGAAACTATCGGTTTCACGTACTTTAAGTGTCTGTTCGGCAAAATTAGCTGTTTTGATAGTCATTGATTATTTTAATACAATTAGTTGTTAGCTATAAAAAAAAAAAAAAAACTTTTAACGTTTTGGCTAAAAACTATTACTGAACGCTGTCTAAATATTCTTTTATTCATTAAGAGATTTAATAGTGTAAAGAACATTAAGGGTCACACGGTAGGGATAACCCTCCAATTTACTCACTAAATTGGTAAAAATTATTGTACTCGTGAGATGTAAGTAAAAAGACAAAGAAAACTACGTTTGGCTGGCTACTTTAAATTTAGGACTCTGTTGGATTTTAAGAGATTTTAAAATTCAAATGGTATTTAATTTAGATTTTTTGGGGGTTTATTAAAATTTTATGGTATTCAATTCAGACTTTTATATAGACAATCCATAAAAATCTGATGACATTCAATTATGACTTTTTAAAAACCCATACAAATTGATGGTATTTAAAAAATTATTGATTTGAAAGGATTATGTAAAATTATTGATTTCGTTGGATTTTAGATTACTAAATATAAATAGAAGAATCATTCACAAATTCATCTTTCAACCTAAAGATTTCTAAAATCTATTAAAACTTAATAGAGTTGTAATCAAATACACCTCTAAGGTGTAAAATAATGTATTGGTTATTGGATTAATTTCGAATTAATGCACGTGTTGAGAATAGGGATGAAAGTGAAACGGGTATTTTAGAGTATCCGCGCTGCTTCAATCCGTTTAATGAGGGTACGGATAATTATAAATGAGTTTTAGATAAATATGGGTAGTGAAATTACTACCCGCAACGGATACGGGTATTTTGAGGAGTACCCACTATAATAAACTATTTTAGCCATGGGTAGTAAAAAATATATTTTAAATAAATTTGAATTTGAATAGTTTAAAATGTGCAGATATCCTATTCATTTAAGAGTATTTTAAATGAGTTTGAGACAGATAGAAAATTCTAAAATGGGTTTGGAGAAGAGGATGCACGGGTTTGGAGAAGAGGACGCACTTTACATTTTGGTCCCTTATTATTTTTTAATTGAACTAAAAAATCTTTTAATTTATTCAATTAAGTTCTAAAATTAATTTTGATTGAATATATAAAAATCTTTATAATTTCATCAAGATCAATTAAAATCTATAATTGATTTCATCAAATTCCACAAAACTCTATGTAGAATTTTAGTGAAATTTTATGAAAATTTTTTAATTTCATTAAATTCAATATTTTTTTTTAAAAATTTAACACAATTCTAATCCAATCTACATCTTTGATTTTGAGTTAAATGCAAACCTCTAACCGAAAGTACGAATTTGGTTTGGTACATTGCCCGTGAACCGCCTTAACCAACTGTCGAGCTACAAGTGTTACGCCGGTTGGTTGGCAAGTAAGAGACGGCAAGTCATGAGGTGCGGTCACCTTTGGTCAATGACTGAACTTTTGTTGCCAACCACTGGTTTACTTTTGTCCATGTGTCTGCTTTTACCTACAGATATTTTTCTTTTTCTTTTTCTCTTTAATCTTATCCATATAAAATTTAATATTAAAAAGAAATTACTATTTTAAAAATTTTAAAGCTTTATCAGAATATTTTTTTTAATTCCCGACTTTTTATTACGACACAACAAAATATCAATTTTTTATATACAAAAAAAGTACCACGATTGCATTTCAATATTTTGGTATCTAAATCATTATATTAAACAAAAAAAGTTTATAAAAGTTTTCTCGTATTTGTATTTATTTTTAAGTTTTAAGATATGGGATATAAAATAAAAATATTGAAAATATATTAAAAAAATAAAAATATTAGTTTTTGAGAAACTAATTAAATATCAAATGATTAGAAAATGTGTTAAAAAATCATTATTAAGAGAAATAGTAAAATAGGAAATGGACCCTCCTCTCCTCATGCCAAGTGGTTGGTGACCCTTCATTCTCTTTTTAGTTTTTCATTTGTTTATCATTTGAATATATTCCTTAGAAATTATAAAAAACAAAAAATATTAATAAATTTCATTATCAGAAAAAGAAATCACCAGCGAGAAAAAGAAAATAAAAGAAAATAACAAAAAAAAAAGAGAGTAGGCGTGCTTAGAATATTCAATTATTTATTTGATTTCTGGTTCTCAGACGATTTTACACAAACATAGGAAAAAAACTGCCAAAACTGAAAAATTAAACTATCTTTAGTTGTTTTCTCATTTTGAACTATTGTTATTAGTTTCGATGGTGATTGTTTCTTTAGATATGTATTAACTTGCCAACAAAAACAGCCACACCCCTCGTGCAGATTATATTGCGGTGTATTGTTCTTTTTTGCTTCTTGAAGAAAGTTTTTTTCTTGGTACCAAATAATTTCTCTGTTTGGTTTCAGGTGACCCTTATCTTTATCTATTTTTTTTTTGCTGTTACTATTTCTGGGTTTTGATTTTTTTTACTCAAATGATTGAAATAGCTATTAGCCATTTAGTATTTTTACCTCTCTTTCCTGTCTGGATGGATTAATTAGTTTATGATATTTTACATTTCTTTGAATTGTTTATCAATCTGAGTGATCATTTGAACTTTGTGGTGATGGTTTTGATTGTATGGAAAGTTTACCCTTTCTAATGGTTTGTAGCGGATGATGGTTAATTTTGTTTTAATTTTGATATTTACAATGGTATGGTTAGTACCTGCTGTTTGAATCTGGAAAATAGAGGGGGAAAGAAGAGAGAATATAATTTCTTATATATTTTTTTTAATCGAGTTCCAAAATAGAGCGAAAAGGAATACTTAGGCTCAGGTAGTAGAGATTTTAGGTTGCTCATAGCAACAAGAGTAGATGGTTGCGAAGTTTCAGCTTTTACATTTCCTTTTTGCTGACTCTCAGGTAACAAGTAAAAGTTACTCTCATATAATATCTGAGCCTGCTTTGGTTGTATGGTTGTGTCAATTAAGTTTAGCAATAACTTTTTACATTATTGCTAAATTTTCCGATCAAATGTGTATTATGTAGGTGTTTCAAATAGAAGCCGAGTTCTTGGATACATTTTGATTGAAGGCATTTGAATTTGGTATAATTTGATTTATTTGATAAGCATTTTATTTATGGGAACTTCTGAGGCAGTTCTGCAAGTTTTGTCTACTGGACCTCGCATTTTTTGTCCTGATCCATGTGCCAGCCATTTAGATTTGAAATTTCCTTCTGAATCCTACATAAAATGTGCAAAGAAAAGGACCTTGAGGCATAAGCAAGTATTAAAGTGTTCAAGTTTTATTCAGAATCACTTAGGAACCCATCAATTTAACAGGACAGCAGAACATGGTCTGCTTGCAAATACAGTGGTCGACAGATTGCAGCTTCTGCGTTGCAAATGCCAGAAAGCAGAAAGTCTTGGTGGTATGACTGCAGAAGATGGAAGTGGAACATGGTTTGTAGATAGAGCAAGTGCATTAAACCTTAATGGTGCAGTAAACACGTCAAATGTTTTGGATTTTGGGGGCGTTCAGAAGTTGAAAAAGGAAGAAGAAGATTTGACAGCTAATGGAGCAGTGAAACAGGAAAAGGAGAGTTTGTCAACTAATGGTGCAGCTGTAATAGATAGAGACACTTCTAACAAGGTTAGCATAGATTCTATTGAAGATGAAGCTTGGGACCTACTGCGGGATTCTGTGGTTTATTATTGTGGCAGTCCCATTGGAACAATTGCTGCCAATGATCCTACCTGTCCCACTTCCAATTTATTGAATTATGATCAGGTCTTTATTAGAGATTTCATACCTTCTGGTATTGCTTTTCTTTTGAAGGGAGAGTATGATATTGTTAGGAATTTCATCCTTCATACACTTCAGTTGCAGGTAATTTCATTGTTGATTGTACTGACTGTTTTATTCTTCAAACTAATAACTTTTGTTGCCTTGCATCTTACTTCAGATTATTCTCTTTTATTTTTGATTCCCACTTATCTACAATTAATTGACAAATATTGCCTTATGAGTTATATTATACTATCTGTTGTATTGTTTAACTGTTCCAGGCGTCCTTTTGATAATCACAACTGTCATCTATGGCACATTACTGGTTACTTTCTGGTGGAAGTTCCAGAATTAACATGTCTGAATGTTGCTTCCTCACCCCACAAAAGAAGGGGAAAAAAATTACTGTGATTAATGATGTAATTGCTACATAATTTCTCGCATGCAGTTCAATTATTCTCGTAACCAGTGATAAAAATGGTTAAAATTGAAATATACTACCGGATATGTGGATGCATGACTGCTAATGGTTTTCTGGTTAATTGTGTCCCAAGAAAAAAAAAAAAAAACAAATAAATTGTTAGTTCTTCTCGCGAATGCGTCCTTATGCAGGCTTTGTCATGAAACTAAAGAATGTTACAGTTTGAATAGCATTTGCACATACTAATGATTATTGGCTACACATCAAGATCAATGCTAAAGTGACTCAGTTTCTGTAATTATAAATAGGTGATTGTGTGCCTCACGTGGGTTAATGATGCATTACCTTTTTCTTTATTAAGTTACCTTCCCTCTTTCTTTATTTTTCTCTTCTTTTAGGTTACCTATTATAGTATATATCTCTTTTCATTACAGAGCTGGGAGAAAACAATGGACTGTCACAGTCCTGGTCAGGGATTGATGCCTGCTAGTTTCAAGGTGCGTACAGTTCCTCTAGATGGTGATGACTCTGCAACTGAAGAGGTATTAGATCCTGACTTTGGAGAGGCAGCAATTGGTCGTGTTGCACCAGTTGATTCTGGTAAATAAAATTTGAGGTGATCAAGTTTGTTTAATTAGGAACTGTTCGGCTTACCCTATGCATTGCTGAATTTCCTCTTATGCTATCATGTCAAAATTAGGATTATGGTGGATTATCTTATTACGTGCATATGGAAAATCTTCTGGTGATCTCTCAGTTCAGGAGAGGATTGATGTTCAGACTGGAATTAAGATGATTTTGAGGCTATGTCTTGCTGATGGTTTTGACATGTTCCCTACATTGTTAGTGACAGATGGTTCTTGCATGATAGATCGTCGTATGGGAATTCATGGCCACCCTCTAGAAATCCAGGTAAACAACAGATGCAAATCAATTTAGCATAGTTCAATATGAAGAGAGGTCTTCTGTAGGAAAGTGATTTGGATGTTGTCCAGCTATCGTCAGATGACTTCACAATTATACATTGACCAACTAATTTTGTAGTTTTGTTTTTCTTATTGGTCTCCTCTATTATGGATGTCTAAGGGTTGTAGTGAGATATGGTAATTGTACGGAAGTTTTGGTTTGTGCATGATATTTTTTGTTGTGGAGGGCAAGAAATATGATATTTTTTTCGCCGGGGGGGGGGGGGGGGGGGGGGGGATCTTTTTTTTCGCCGGGGGGGGGGGGGGGGGGGGGGGGGGGGGGGGAGGGGGGGGGGGGGGGGGGGGGGGGGGGGGGGGGGGGGGGGGGGGGGGGGGGGGGGGGGGGGTGGGGGGGGGGGGGGGGGGGGGGGGGGGGGGGGGGGGGGGGGGGGGGGAGGGGATAAATTTCTTTTCTAGTGCTTGGTTCAACTTTTTGTATAGTGGAATGTTCAGAAGTTATGAGCTTGTTTGAGGTCATGTATTTCGGAGCTCTGTTGTAAATGGTCAGTATTAGTGTCATTTAGAAAATCTTTGTTTATTGCACAATTATCTTTAAGGGTATAAAATAGCTATATGTGTAACTCAAGATTTTCAAGTAGAAGCCTTAATGGGGGCTATGAAAAGAGAAGGGAAGGGTAGGTGTTTAGAAAGGTGTTTCAGATTGGGAGATTCAATTATTAAAATCCAATGACTTTGGTCCCATGATGGCCTGACATCTAACCCTGACTTCTCACATCTAAAACAATTATTTAACCAATACAAAATATGCCTGTGAATGCTACAACCTTAGAGAAATCTAAATTAGAAAATTGCTAAATAGTTCTTCTGAAATATAGAATTCCTTAACAACCTTAAAACATAAATTACTTGCTAAGTTTTTCACTACTAAATGAAGAATAATGGTTGTGAAGAGGCCCTTTCTTTCCAAGAGGGCCAGAATCAACGACCGGAATCATGTTACACTTATAGAGAGGTATATAAACTATATCATAGTGGCTTACAAAGTGATTTGGTGCATCCTGCTGAACAGGAGGAGAAAAATGTTATAGACACATTTTATGAAGGAATTGTATCTTCATAAAGGTACATTTTGGGAGTTGGATAGAAAAGTAGATAGGGCTTAAGCAAAAATGTGATGAAATCTTAAAGGAGAAACACTATTTTTGTTGGCTAACCTTTGTACCTGGTCTTTGGCTGCACAAATTTCTTATGTCAGGTAGATTAAGTATGTTCCAATTAATAATCTTTTAAGAAAGAAATGCTTAATTTTACTTTGTTATCACTATGGCTACTAAGAAAAAAGGGACCTAGGCATAGGGTTGAGGCGTATTGTTAAATTGATGCCTCTTGATTTTGTGAATACATTGCCATCACGCAGAGCAAATAGCAAGGCGTGATCATCAAGTCTTTGAGCTATTAAAGATCATGGTGATGTGGAGAGGCTAGTTATTGGAGTCTGACATGCTAAGAGCACGAGAAGTCCAAAATCTGGGGCGAGTATTTGTAGAATTAGAATTGAATTTAAGATGCTTTCAAGTAAGTTTATAGACTTGCATGCCATTGCAGCAACATTTTCAAAATGAAAGATATTTAACTAAAATTTGGGCAAATTGCTATTTAGTCCCTATGTTTTTTACCTAATTAACATTTTTTTTTATTTTATGAAATGAATTAATATTTGTTTCATTAACAAAATAGTACTTTTATTCGGATTTGTTATAAACTTTTGTTAGTCAAACCTCCTTTTAGCAGTCAAATGGAAGATTAAATGATAAAAGTACTAAAAAATATCCTTGGTAATAAGACAAAGAAGGATAAAAGCTCAAATTGATTCCTGATATTTTCAATTTGTTTGTTTTTTTCAATTTGTTTGTTCAAACATAAAATTAATTTTGTGACATTAAATATGTTCTATTTGCTGAAGCCCAATTTTATGTTTTAAATGCTTATTTTATGTATTCAATAATAAAAGAAGTTATATTTATAAATAACAAAAATTATTTATGCATTTCAAACTAATTAAAACAAAAGATATAATATTTTTTTTATAGTATAAAGTTACTTTGGTCATAAATAATATATCAAATATACTTTTTTTTTTCATGGTGGATATTCCCTATTCTTTGAAAAGTACTCATAGTGGGATCTAATCTCATTAGTAATGCCCAGTATGGCTTATATAATTTAATTTTTGTGCAAACAGTGGAATGGGTTAATTCAAAAGAGTTAATGCTGAATTTAGTTTTCATGCATGAAAGACATAAAACAAGTGAGAGGATGAGCTATATTAGAATTCAAACGGCTTAATAACCACCTAAGACATGAGAGGGTAATTTATTCTTTCTTTACTCATTAGCAGAAAATTTTGGTTGTTTTGGATGTAAGGCCTGTAATAGTAATGGTAAGGGGACTATTTAATTTGTCTCTTACAAAGAAAGGATGGACTTGTTAATTCAATCAAATCTCATGAATTAAATAGTAACTTGCCGTTAAAATTTCAGAAAAGAGAAGCTCTAGGCTGTGCAAGTAAAAAAAGAAACAACTTGTTGATGCAGTTATGGGGGGAAAAGTAAGAAGACGTTATTCGAAGCGTACATATGAGCAGAACTTTGAACTTTATTAAAAGTAAAGTTAAGAAGTTGTAAGATTGTATATTTTGTAAGTTATAAAGGATGTACTTGGTGTAGTGTAAAGTGGATTAGCTACATGATGTAGGAATGCTGCTTGGTGGGACCGTCTCTGGCTCTCCCTTGATCACTCCACTTTGTTGGGTTTATTGCCTTTTTGAACCAGAAGTATCATGCAACTAATTCTAAGACTTTCCACTTCTTCATTTTTCTTTTATGTTTTCTTTGGTGTTGCTGTGCGTTTTGGGATTTAGGAGGAGTTGAGAGCAGGGGATTGCAGGGAAAATTTCTTTGTTCTAATTATTATTTACATAAAAGTTGTTCTTTGTGCAAAACTGCAAACTGCACATACAAAATTGTTTTACCCTGAAAATTTTCTTTGAACATTTCATTTGAAATATTTTATGGGGAAATTAGTGAGAATTTGAGCGAGCAGAATGCTCTAATTGTTTAGAGTTCTAATTTAATATGTTCATTTCTCCATGGCATTACAGACATGAGAGGGGAAGTTATACAAAGTTCAAATGATTGTATAGCAAGATCATTTCGAGATTCAGTTAATTACCACCACATCTTACAAGTGATGATGATTTTGGAGAAAAGGCATAATGACTAAAATTTTGGACAGACAATCAGTTGCAATACTTTACAATAATGAATAAGCAAGGTTCAATGCATTCTTAGTGTCTTATCTACATGTCTTTAACATTTTTATTAGAATACGGTATTAGCATCAAGAAATGTTGGAAACGTTTCTCTTTTGCTAATCTAGTTGTCTGATGTGAAGTTTTTGTTCTTGTAGGCACTTTTTTATTCAGCGTTACTTTGTGCACGGGAGATGCTTGCTCCTGAGGATGGATCAGCTGATCTCATTCGAGCTTTGAACAATCGTCTAGTTGCTCTGTCATTCCATATCAGAGAATATTATTGGATTGATTTAAGAAAAGTAAATGAGATTTACCGTTACAAGACTGAAGAATACTCTTATGATGCAGTTAATAAGTTCAACATTTATCCAGATCAAATTCCTCCCTGGTTGGTGGACTGGATGCCCACGCGAGGAGGTTATCTAATTGGAAACTTACAACCAGCTCACATGGATTTTAGATTCTTTACTCTTGGAAACTTATGGTCGGTAGTTAGTAGTCTTGCAACAGCAGATCAGTCTCATGCCATATTGGATCTTCTTGAAGCCAAGTGGACAGATCTGGTAGCAGACATGCCATTCAAGATATGTTATCCTGCTCTTGAGGGGCAGGAGTGGCAAATTATCACGGGCAGTGATCCCAAGAACACGTAATATTGCTTCCTCTATGAATTTGATCGATTCACTTTTGCTTTCTATTTTCATTGTCTAATGGTTCATTGCTCTTGATACAGGCCTTGGTCCTACCACAATGCAGGTTCTTGGCCAACCCTTCTTTGGCAGGTTAGTTTACATCATAATCTTCACAGTACCTTGCTTTGGTTATTTCCTTTTTGGGCACTAGGCATGGCCACCGGTTTGGTTCTAACCGGAACCGAACCGTACTGTAGACGAACCGGAACCGGACCGAAACCGGCGGTTCATAATTTTGAACCGGATACTTTATTAAAGAGTAATGTTAAAGAAAATAATGACTATGTAAAGATTGTATACTTTTGGTAAAGTTATACATTAAAGGAAAATGTAACTTGCGATGTAGTGGTAAAAGTGTGAATTACGCTATCCATGATGTTACTTTGTAAGAATATGAACACTAGCCTTGGTGGGGACATCTCCTACGCGTCCTCCTGGCCTCCCTCCCTTGATCACTCCACTCTTTGTTGGGTTTGCCTTGAAGATCGTTCTGAATCCAGTTAATGTTAATGAAATGTTCCCAATCCTAACATTTTTCAATTAGAGACATAAATTGCCCACACTTCTTTTTCCTATGTTAGTTATCTCTTTGAACTATAGATAGTTTCAATATTTTTCCTTTAGCTTTGTGATAGATTTTCATGTTTCTTTAGGGTGAAATAGTTTTAGTTGGAGAATGGTTAAGGAGGATTTTGAGAGCCTTTAGGCGAGTAATTTGCAGGGTCAACTATATTCAATATGCTAATTTTTTGTTTCTATATTCAGAAGATTATTTCTATTGTTTTGTTCTATGCCTTATAGTGAGCACATAACTCTCAGTTCCCGCAATTCTTGCTCATACAGATAATCTTTTGTTGATTCTCTAATTACCACAAGCCAGCTACATTTTGCTATTGTTCAACTTTTCGTGACATATTATAAATTATGAAGCTATCATTCCTTTTAAGTTTATTGGGGAATATTATGATCGAGTACGAGTATTATTCATTACAGTTCGCAGCAGATGATAGCTCTTCTATCTTTTGGAGATTATTACTGAGTTTCGTTTTTCTCTTTAGTTAATTACGAGTTTTTTTCAATATTCTCACGTGTGGGCAATATGGTAAGCTGAGAAGAGAGTGTAATCAGTTAGTAACAGAGATGCATTCTCTCATATTAGGAATTGTTATAGAGTCATCAGTAAGAGATGTAACTTATATTTGTCCTGGATTTCAGTCTATTTACACATGTTCTTCGCTTGGCTTTGCTGCAATCTGTTTAAACTACTTCTTCACGTGATGTGTTACATTTTCGAGAGGAATTTCGGTGTGCTATGAATTCAAAGTGTATGTAGTTTACTACAATTTTTTTGGGAGCTAGCGCGAGGAATATGATGCTAGAATTGCAATACTTTACAGATATTGATAGAGGGCGCGTTCCCAATGCCATTTCCTTAGGATGTTCCTTAATTCCATTACATTTGGGTTTTTCATTCCGATCTTATAGTATCCCTCTCTATGGAATACCGCTGTATTGCGCCATACTCTCATGAGATAGCTTTTTGTGCACAGCCGTTTCAACCCTTCCTTTTTAGCCCTACAAACTAATCTCAGTTCTGATGTCGTAGATGTACGTACGCTTAGTCTTAGGCGTATCCCCACAATAGTAAGGCTTGGCTTTCAATCTATCTTATTCTTTTTTTATTCTTGTCCGTTACCTCCTTTCTCTATACCCTCTAGCAGGCTAGTTTGGCTTAATGGGATGGATGCGCGTGTGCTTCCCTGGAGGATTTGGTAAGCAGCCTTTGGACTACTCCTGCACACATTTTCCAGACAAGCGCCTCTCAGGTGATACACCAACAATACCCGTGCTCTTCTTAGTTGCTTCTTTGCGCGCATGTATGCATTTCACACTTAATTTCAGTGATATATTGGAATATGGATTTAGTGGAAGGTATATATTGCACTGTTTTGCACCCTGGTTACAATTTAGACTGGTTCACTTATCCTCTTAGTCGGAATTTGTCCAGTTATAGCTTCCAACCTTTCCTTATATTTATAATCAAACAGTAATTTATTCCTCTGACACTCTGGTTTGTGTTTGGCGAATCAGTTCAGCAAATGGCCGAAGCTAAGACTCATCCGCTAGTCCGACGAGGGTTATCAAAGTATGGATTACCAGAAGTTAACCACCCTATCTTCCCTTCACATCCATAGGATTGTAGATATCTTCAATTTCACATCTTTTGATACCACATGTAAGCTCGAGTGCCCCGGCCTTAGTTTTACTGTAGTCTCTTTGCTTACTAGAGATCACATGATCATTCACTCCATAAGCATACTTAGAATCTTTCCTTGAGAAAGAGGGACCAATAGTCATGGACTAGAACTCTCGTTTATTAGGACAAACAGACAAAGTCTCATCTCACTATGTAATAATGTTATATTCCATACCCTGCCTGCTTTTTGAGACATGGGCAAGGAAAGTGAGAGGTCGCATATATTTTATATCTGTGAGGCTCAGGTCTGATAATTCCCAGACACCGTAATATTGCCTCTCCCTAACGTTAATACCTTTGATAGAATTTTCGAATCGATCTCACATCTTTTTTGTACCGTGTTCTATTAGTTACAGTTTGTGCCCTTAATGGATTCCAATGATTTTCTTGCCCTCTTGTATATATGACCAAAGCTGCTCCTTGAGGAGTTCCCTACCTACTGATAGAGCCAGGTTCTTGGTCTCATCTCCCACCTAGTCCTTTTGGCAGCTGTTAAAGTGTTTACATCATGATGTTCCACCCGAAGTAAACCACTATTTCATGAATCTGGAATTTTAAGCTGTTTGGCAATCTAATAAAATATGTTCCTCTATTTCCGGGTCTACTTAAGCGCCATGTGTCCCACCCTTCATCACTAAACATGTGTTTGGTTCGTTACTATACCGCCCCACCACCAAGCAGAATACATTTCCTAGATCCCTTAACTACCGATGCGATATGGCACCCGATATACGGTAAGCCGCTAGGAAAACCGGAGAATTTCTTCCATACTTTTGTTGCAGACTTACATCCAGAAAGCCGCGGTTGTCATGGTTGGGTAACTCCTGTTCCTTTGACGGGGAAATCGTAAAGCACAGTGGAAGACAGTATTAACTTGGAGCTGGGAGCTTTATGTGCATTTTATTTATAGGAGATATAGATTCAAATTGCTTAAATATCAGCACATATCTAGTCTGTGGACTTCTTGGCCTTCTCCTGAATACTGGGTTGTTGGCGCGCTCTGGCGGTTATTAGTGTTTCTCAGATATAGTTCTGTTCAATAAGAGATGACGTAGGAACAGTTAATATGTACACCATACCATATCCGCGTAGATATTATATTATTTTGTCCTTATATTTATATTGATTTGATTGATAGTTGATTTGTTATGGGGGAGGTATGTACTAAGTACTAGTTGTGAATCTTTTTTGCTTATTTATAATAAAAAAAATGGTACATGAATATGTTATATAAAAAATAACTTATTTCAAGTGTAAAAAAAAAAGAGTGTAACGGATTAGTTTTTGATATGATAGGTGTTTTTTTTATATTAATTTTTTGGTAAAATTTTATTCATTTTAATTCCATTTTAATCAATTTTTATTTATTTATTTACCTATAATTTTTAACTAAATTATATAGGGACCAATTTTGGAACCCTAATAAATGAGACCCAAATGTATAAATATGATGAGTTGAATGATTTTTTTATTTCACCCAATCAATTATCTCCCTAACTCTTCTCCTTATTTTTCTTCATCAAAATTCTCTCAATTTCTATAAGTTTCATTTATTTTTTTCTATTGCTTTAATTTTCCTTAATATGGAATTATCTATTGTTTATTTTTAATTTTCTTACATCCAATTCCAAAATTCATTTCTCTAATCTCAAATTTTCCATTCATAAATTTACTTCATTTTGATCTTTTTTAAAATAATTTTTCTAGTATTTGAAAATAATATTTTCCAACAACTTCATTTCATTAATTTATATTCATTTATAGTTTTTATATTAGTAATTACAAAATTTGTAAATTTATGTAATAATATTTTAAGTTAGTTAATAGATTTTTTCTTTTAAAATTTATAATAATTTTCCATTAGTTAATAAATTTAACATTTTAAATTATTTTTATTTCATGAATTCGGATCAAATTTTATTATTTTTTTAAAAATTTCCGTATGCCCGGATCGAATTAGAAACGTAAATTTGAATCGTCGATTCCGCCGGAACCGTGCTGAACCGTGCCGGAACGGAACCGGAGGTTTTCCAAGGGTCGGTTCCTGGTTCAAAATTTTTTAACGGTTCTGGTTCAAAATTTTAAACATCTCGAACCGGCGGTTCAGTGAACCGAAACCGGCGGTTCACTGAACCGGCCATGCCTATTGGGCACACATATTTTAGTGAAAAACACCTTCCAGAGATACAACAACATCAAAAAATAAGCCTTAATCCGAAAGCTAGCTCGATTTAGCTTGGAAATGGAAATGGATTTATAAATCCGAAGAATCTCATTTTATTTTCTAAAAATAACTAAATAGATTTTGTTGGTTATATCAAGAATTATATTAAAATAAATATCTTTTATATAAATGCAAAATATTCCAATACAAAAATATCGGGAAAAAATTGGATTCCATGCGTACCAAACTAACAAAATGGACGCTTGTTTCAAGGATTCATTCTGTTCTCATTTCAGGTGTGACCTGCGTAAAGAGACAGATAAAAGCAACACTAGTAGTGTGTTATGGTCCCATGTTTGTGATCTGTTCAGGCATTGATTAACAGGAAACTCAGTCCCTGTATCAGATACAATTCTGAATTTATTGGTGTTCTTGCCTTTTCCACCTATGATTGCTGGGTTAAGTGCTCATTAGAGAACCCTTCAATCTCATAAAACAAACAACACTTTTGAGGAAATAACTACAGCTTTGCATTTCATGCTTTCCAATATAAATAGCATTCGGTTTACATGAAACAAAACTACTCAGTTTGCATAACTGCATTCCTACTGCAACCTAAACTGATAGATAAACATACACGTAACTGAATAAGAAAAGAATTCAGATACTTAAAAGTCTTCACACTTGGTTTGCCATGCATATATCTCCTATAAACTCTTATCATATCTACAGCAGCAGGTTTGCATCTGTCTGCCGATCTTGGGCTGTAACATAGTGCTTGGAGTTTTAGTACACATTTAGCGACTGTTTGTGGGAGTAAAATTTGAAGGATGCAGCTGTTTTTCTTAGGAGGCTTCTGTATGGTAGTTATAGATTTCAATGCTCATTACCACTGGTTGCTGTTTGAATGTGTTTTTCAATTCTCAAACTGCATGGATATTTTGATGGTTGCATGTACAAAAACATGATGTTTGATGTTGGCCGACTCAGTATAAGTTACAGATTCTCGCTGACATATTTGAGGCTGTTTACAGCTGACAGTTGCATGCATAAAGATGAATAGACCAGAAATTGCAGCCAGAGCTGTTGAAGTTGCTGAAAGACGCATATCACGAGACAAGTGGCCTGAATATTATGATACCAAAAGAGCAAGATTGATTGGAAAACAAGCACGCCTGTTCCAGACTTGGTCCATTGCTGGATACCTTGTGGCAAAGATCTTACTTGCAGACCCATCTGCAGCTAAGATGCTCATAACTGAAGAAGATTCTGAGCTTGTCAATGCCTTCTCTTGCATGATTAGTGCCAACCCAAGAAGAAAACGCGGGCAAAAGAATTTGAAAAAAACCTACATAGTATGAATTTCTCAGTTGTGCAAGCAGAACTTGGCTGGAATATTCTCATGATAAGTGATCTAATTATCCAGGTATCAATTGGTTTTATATTAATTGTAGTAAGTGTAATATAATTATTTTTTTTGTTTTGATTCATTGGGTGGATAAGCTGAAATTTAAAGACCACCATATATATTGATTTACCATAGCATTTGTATGTAAAGATCTTGTCTACAGATATGGGGATAGAGGGGTAGCACTAGTGCTTACTAGTTTTAGTGATTATTCTTGCTTCCTACTTAAATATAATGTATGACAACTCCTTAAGAGAAGTTTGTTATGATACAAAGATTAGTCTGTTCTTTTAAGTTGATTTATATATTTATTTTCTTCAGTCGGTCATATGATCATATTCAGATTGAATGCATGCTATGCGATGATTAAATGTGATCATATGATTTTTGTGATGCATTTATTAAGCAAAAATTATTTGACATTAGATTCTATGTGCATTTCTTTAGCTGGCACAGCTAGTTGCTGAGGTGTTTTAGAAACTAGAAAGTTTCAAACTTTGGCCTTTGACTCTTTGCAAAGATGAGTATTGTTCTTCTTCTTCTGACTACTGGATTTGTATTGTGCAAACTGAAAATGCATGAGATTTCTGTTCTAGAAGCTAATTTTCTGCGGACACTGGACGGCTAACCTTTGAACAACTACTGACTCAGTCAAGTGCTTGTTAAGCCTAAGTAAAGACTCTATCTGGCATTGCTGTCTGAACTGTCACTGAGAAAAAGACTTTGTTGAAAATGTTGACTAGGGATCATTAAGAGTTATAATTGTATCAACAGTCCCCTCAACTTTTTCATTTTTGTTATTTTGGCGTTTAAGATGGAAAAAAAAAAGTGATGTATTCAAACGGTCAAATTATTTTTTCAATCAAGGGTTTACAATAACAAATCCTTCCAACAGAAATTAGGATTCATTCCTTTCTCAAAACGACACTGTTGCTTCGTGTACATAGAGCTCTGTCATCTATAATATAGGCATGACCATGGTTTTAAAACTGCCAATTTCGGTCGGAAAAAAGGTTGAATTGGGAGTGTACCACTTTTAGGCGGTTTCTAAGAGAGTTTTGGAACTATTGGTTTTGGTTTTGTTTCGGTGTTGATATGAAATTAAATAATATATTTTAAACTTTTTAAAATGCCTTTTTAAAGTTGTAGTTTGAATAAATAATAATAATAATAATATTAATAATATTAAAAAAAATTAAACCAATTTAATAAAAATTCTTGAAAGTTACTTGTTGGTAGTTTGATAATAATAATAATAATATTAATAATATTAAAAAAAATTAAACCAATTTAATAAAAATTCTTGAAAGTTACTTTAAAAAATTATAACAAAACAAAAAAGGCTTAATGACAAAGCAAAGCCTGAACTTCGACCTTTTTATCAATTCTAGCCAGTTTGTTTAACTTTATTAATCAATATCATATACTTAGTTTTCTGTATCAATTCCAGTTTCCGTTTGTCTTCTGTCCATTTCATGCTAATATGACAGTTATCTTTCACAAGTGGGCTCTATAACTTCCAATATTAGCATTAAGTCATATATCACAAATATTAAAATAAAAATCTGAACTTTAAGATTTTTATCAAATTTGGCCAGTTCTTTTAATTTTATCAATCAATACTGCGTATTAATTAATATCTATCAAATGATATTTATTCAACTAAATAGTTTATTAATTAACTATGTATATTATCAAATGATATTTATTCAACTAAATAGTTTATTAATTAACTATGTATATTAAGTGTCTGATGGGATTAATCAATTAGAATTCAATTTTATTGCAGAATCTTTTTTTTAAATGTTATTTTTAAACTATTTAAAAATGTTATCAATTAATATATTTAAAAATAATATTTTTAAAAGACTATTTAGTAAAATTGAATTTTACTTGATTAATCTCATTATACACTTAATATATATAGTTAATTAATAAACTATTTAATTGAATAAATATCAATATAACAAACCATTTGATAGAGATTAATTAGTACACGGTATTAATTGATAAAATTAAAAGAATTGACTAGATTTGATAAAAACCTTAAAGTTCAGGTTTTTTTTAATGTACGTTGATATATGACTTGGAGCTGACATTGGATGTTGTAGGGCCACTTGCGAGAGATAACTGTCATATTAGTATGAAATTAACTGAAAACAAACGGAGACTAGAATTGATACAAAAAACTAAGTACGCGTTATTGATTAATAAAATTAAAAGAACTGGTTAGAATTAAAAGTTCAAGCTTTTTTTACTCATTAAACCAACAAAAAAATAAATTGGGAGTTTCTTTAAGAATATGTTTTTATCGAGGATTACATTAAAGTAACGATAGTTTCGATTTAAAAAAAATGAAGAATCGAAACCGAACTTTAAGTGAGTAGTTTCAGTTACGTTTTAGAACTAGAACCGTTAATTATGGTTTAGTGCCGTTTTAACCGGTTTGATTTTGGTTTGCTTTTGGTTTAAAACCCAACCACGTGGTCATCCCTACTCTAATGTTTTTCTCTTCTTTTTCTCACAATTATTTTTACTATAACAGTTTCTTTCCCTTTTCTTGTTCTTGTCAATGTTATATGGAAGTAACTATGAGGTTTTGCCTAATCGGAGTCTGAGATCACTGGAAATTGGATCCGATCAAAGGGATGTTAGTCGTGGATTATATTAAGGTAAAGATAGTCATTAGAGAACCAAGTACTGAAAAAACAATATTTGATTTGTTCTCTGCCAAACAGTCCCTTCTTTGTTTTCATGTATTTTGGGCATATTGATTAGCTCTTGCACTGATGCTATTATTAATTTCTTATAATGGCTTTTAACTTCTCTATGAAGCTTAGCAGATTGTTTCCTTATTCCCCCAACCTGAGAAATTTTGACTAGGATTTCTTGAGATGACAATCTTATCCTGCTTCGCTGGCACCCTATGCCACATCTCAAATTAATTTTCACATATATAAATATAAAAAACTTAGATACAATTTATTAATTTGCATTACACTTTTCCCTCAAATAATATACAAAAGTTAATGGCTAATGATAGGGATAGAAGTGGGATGAGTATTTTAGGATAACTGTCTCGCTTTGATCCGTTTAATGATGGTACGGAAAATTATGAATGGGTTTGAGACGAGTATTTTTGAGGTACCTTATCCATTTATTATCAGTAAAAGGTGTATTGTAAATAAGTTAGTATTTGAATAATTTAAAATTTGTAAACACCAAATCCATTTAAGGGGTATTTTAAACAAGATTGGAATGGATATGAATAGTAAAATTTTAAAAGAATTCAAATACAAATACTTAAATAAATGTTTAAACGGGTATTTAATAGGTATGCGTTATACAATGAGTATGCATTGTATAATTTTAAATGAATACAAGATAAGTAATTTAAAATTCGCAATTAACCACTCCACTTTTATTCCCCACTAAAGTTGATGTTTTAGGATCTTAAGGTTTTAAGTTCGATGCTTGCCGGCAAAATCACTTTTACCATTAATGAGCAAAAAAAGAAAAAAAAAATATTTTGTACTACAAAATCTAGAAAAAAAAAAGGCAAAATTAATATTTAGCTGTGATATTATTTCTTGGGTACATTAAAATCTTTATATATAGAATATTGGGAAATACTTATACTCATGCTTTCTCGATAAACACAACCTTGCTAGTGAAAAAAAAAAAAAAAAAAAAAAAAAATCGATAAACACAACCTTCTTAGTAGTAAAAAAAAAAAAAAAAAAAAAAAAGAAGAAGAAGAAGAAGAGCTTCTCTTAGTGCATAAAGGCAGAAGAGAAAAGGCAAGCACAGTTACAAAGTCAATTATATTGTACCACGTTCAAAGTAAAAAAAAAAAAAAAAAAAAAAAGAAGAAGAAGAAGAAGAAGCTTCTCTTATGCATAAAGCAGAAGAGAAAAGGCAAGCACAGTTACAAAGTCATTATATTGTCAACCACGTTCAAAGTTTGAGATCCTGAAGAAGAAGAAGAAGAAGAAGCCTGCTTACTTGGGCCATCATATTTTTCACTTTTGTTTGTTTTTTTTTTTTTTTTCCACTTTTGTTGAAGCAATTAATTATCATATGAAAAAAGATATTCAATTTATTTTCCATAATGAGTTGAATCATTATGATCATCAAGTATTGCTTTGTCAACACAATAGAGTAGTTTAGTCAGCTTCAAATGTATTATCTCATACAAATTTAATTTTATTTTTAGAGGTTAGTCCAACAGTTGATATAGAGATGCAAACAGACTGGAGTGAGGAGGTTAGCCACTAGGGTAACAGGGTGTTTATTGGAATTAAAATTTTTTTCTCTCTCATTAAACTAACTTAAATTGTTAAGACTAATGAGAAAATAGTGTAATTTTGGACGGAATCAAAATGTAAGAACCTTATAATTGCTTTTTAGAAGTAGAGGTTCTCCAGTGTTAATTAGGTTATAATTTAAAAACAAGATTAGATTAAATTACTCTTTAAAATTAATTTATTCTTTCAAGGAAGCATGAAGGTTAATAAATTAAGGGCAAAAATCTTTTGTCTTGTACAGTGTACAGAATGCTAAAAGTACCTGCTTGTCTTGCATGTAGTAAACAGACACTTAAGAGATTGAAATGACATTATTATTTAGTGTAATCCATCTTACCAATTATGTATAATTATGGAATTAGCCATCAAAATCATGTTTAGGTTTGACCAAGGACCTCTTTTTTATTTCACATATATATTATTTTTTAATTGATTCTTTTCCAAATAGGCAAATATGTTTATTTCAATAAACAGTTAATAATAATAATAATAATAATACTTTCATAACCATTATACTAATTGTGAGTACAAATTAGTTTCCTACATCATTTTTTAAAAGTTTATTAGGGTTAGTAAAAGTGTACATATACACAAACACAACTAGCTATTATATATATTTTTTAATATATAATATATTGATTTTTATTTATAATTATTCTAATTAAAAAATATATTATATTAAAAGAAAAATGAAATATAACATATAAATTTCTAAGAGTAGGTTGGATTGACAAAAATGGAATGTAATGTCAGTAAACTTTACCTACAGAGTTAATAATTTAAAAATGTAAAATTACTATTATCGAAAGGGTTTTATTTGAATATTACTTGCGGATTTGAGTGAAAATATATATGTAGAAACAAAAGAAAAAAAAAAAGAAGAAATAAAATGCAGATTACAATCATTTTAATTAATTAAGGTATCAATTATTATTTTTGTTTTTTTAAGGAATGTTAGGGTGGCAAATTGGCTAGCATTACAACTAAATTGCCATTTATATCAACAACCAAGACTTCCTTGCCAAATGGTGTCAAAGTGAATATAATGAAAATTTTCATTCTTGGCTGGATTATTATCAAATGACAACAAGGACATGATCTTATTGAAAGTAAAGTTAACATTTTTTTAATAGAAAAAGACAGTGTGTCCAAATCCTCCCTCTTCCTATGTACAGGGTAAGCAATAATACTATTATAGTATCTCAGTTTTATACCATGATAACCAGTTCAATGTACCATCTATATTGAATTGACTATATTAAATATATAATTAATACTCATTCCGCTTTAAAAATATAAATTATTTTAGACCGATCGCTTTGTATCAAAATATAAAGCGTCGTAAACACTTTAAAGAGTAATTTATAAATTTATTTATATATATATATTATATGCAATAACTATTTTCGTAAAATTGTTTGGTATCAAATTACTCTTAATTTTATTATAACTAGTTTTTTTATGATGCATGTTGCACGTTGTTATTACTCGTTTATTATCTTTTTATATAGTTTCAGGTAATTTTTATAATTTTTCTCTTATATTATAGATTTTATAATATTGAAATATAATTTTATATTGATATTAATGTGAATTTAATAACTACTTAATGATTATAATCAAAATATTATTTTTATATATAGTTCAATTCAATTTTAAAATAGAATTGTAAATATCAATACAACTCTTCCAATCAATATATAAATATACACATATATGATTGTGTTTATTTTTTAAATATTAATTAGTATTAGTATTAATCTTTAAATATTTATAGGATATTTATTATTGTACAAGTTATAAATTATTTGATTTTTTAGATAAATCAAATATTATAATTAATCAAATATTATTTATAATTTTTAAATTGAAATCTTTCAATTGTTCATCATTAAAAATATAGTGCAATATTCAAAATTTTAATTACTTTCTTAATTACTATATAAAAATTTTAAAGATTTATATTTTGGGACGTTTGTAAAATATAAAAAATTATCTTTATATATATATATACATATAAATGTAATCCAGCTATTGGGCCCTTAATGGGTCCATGCTTCCCTAAAGAAGCCACATGTCCCAATCCCCCAACCCCATTTTGCCGGCCCTTGCTATCCTTCTTTATCTTCCTTCCCATTCCCTTCAAAATCTCACTCTCTCTTTCTTCACTCTCATTTCCACACTCACCCTTTCCTGATTTCTCGCTGGATTCCACCGCTCCATCTCCCGCTCCACCACCTACCACCACCATCATGGAACGATGCATAGAAGATCTAACAGACGATCTTGACAATCTAAGCATCACCTCCACCGCCACCACAACAACTACCACCACAGCTCAAGAAACTAAGCATAGTACAAGTTCTGGTTCTGAAACCACTTGGACTAACTCTAACCACCTGTCAACCTCCTCTAAACCTCACCACGCGCCACCATGTGATTCATGCTGGCGCGCAATCCTACGTTCCAACTGCGACAACTCAACATTAACCCTAGCTGACCTCCGGTTTGTTCACCGGTTAGGAAGCGGTGACCTAGGGAGTGTGTATCTTGTAGAGCTTAAGGAAGGCAATGGATGCTTATTTGCTGCTAAAGTTATGGACAGAAAAGAAATGGCTTCGAGGAATAAAGAAAGTAGGGCAAGGATAGAGAGGGAAATATTGGAATTGTTGGAACATCCATTTTTGCCAACTTTATATGCCACGTTAGATTCTCCTAGATGGTCTTGTTTGTTAACGGAGTTTTGTCCCGGTGGTGACCTCCACGTTCTCCGGCAACGGCAACCCGACAAACGTTTCGATGAGGCAGCTGTCCGGTATATATACATATACACATGCATTAATCCATTCTTCTTCAATTATTAAGACCAATATATATATTATAATATGTGCATATTAAATTATTGAGTTATATATACATATAAAAAATGTATTACTTACATGTACATTTTCATAAATTTTCCATTGGGTTAGTTTCTTTTTAATTAATAATTATTCATATTAAAAAGTCTTAATTTTCATAAACCTAACTAATTTTATTATTTTCAACATTAAATTGTTATAATAAAACAATAGCAAATGTAATCCCTTGATTATAAGAAATTTCTGTAATATTTTAAATTTTTTTTAATGAAATTAAAAATTTAGAGTATTATTATTTGGAGACAATATTAAAATACTATAAAAATTTTGAAATTGTGATTAGAAAAATTGTTTGAGTAGTTAATTAGAAGAGAATAAGAATTAAGGGTGTGATTACATAATGAGAAATGATGGGTGGGGCTCAATTTACCATTTGTTTAGGAATGTTCATTGCATGTAGGGTCCATAGGTTAATCTTCAAGTCTCCATGTCCAAAGGTATAGCACAGTCCTTGATTATTTTATGTGGTCCATGATAGCTTTTGGTGTGTCTCTCGTGCACTAGATCATAATATTACAATATTAAAATAAAAAAGAATGAAAATTTAATATTAGCTTGCCATGCCTTAATTTCTGGCATATTACAGGTTATAAAATGATTTTGTTTAGAATTCCTAGATTTAGATTTTTATATCGAGGTCTGGTTTGATTTAAAATGGTCTATTTTCTGAAAAATTAATTTCCCAGTAATTACATTTTTAGAAAAATTATTTTTCAAAATCATTAGGTTGATTTACCAATTATATGTCAATTGATTTGTGAATAGTTAATATTAATCTTTAAACTAAGTTTTAATAAAATAATTTAATATTAATTCATTCTCAATAATCAAAAAGTGCTGGTTCTTGCTCTTTCTATGCACAAATTTTTGCTTTTCCTTTTTTCCTTTTTGATTCTTTTATGTTCATCATGTACTCCAAAATATCAATTTTGTCATTATTATGGTGGAAACCTTCCTAATTTTCTAAATTTGGCCCTACTAAAATCCCAAATTGAAGATTTTCCTAGGCCCAAAAAAAGAAGACACCCCAGTAGTAAATTAGGGCATTAAATTAAAATTTGATTCATTTTTTTATTTTTACTTTTTTTCCCCCTTCTCTTTTCATCATCACATGGCAATGTGTTTTCTTTTTAAAATTTGTCTAAGAAAAAGATGTCTTTTTAAATTTCAAACACTCATGCAACTAAATATAATTTGTTGTCTAATCAAATGTCATTAAGCAATCAAATGAACATAATTGGTCTACACAGTAGGTTTTACATTATAATTATTTTTAATTATTTTTTTTTAATAACACTGTGGATTATATGACTCGGATAGCCCTTTCGTTTGAATAATATTTTGTTAAATTTGTAATGAAGAGAACTCGAAGACACTCTATGTATCTATGAAGATTCATATTGTTTAGTATCATTATTGTTTTTCATTTCTGATTTTCAATTGTTAAAGATTAGTAATATTATTGTGGATTTTATTTTTGTTATTTAATTGCATAAACTGTAGAAAAAAAGGTTTTTACATGCAATAAATAGTTTTTGTTTTCTTTTATAAAATAAAAAAAAAAAAACAGAAATAATCCCAAATTATAAGCCCTGAGAGTTTTGTTTTGGTTTGCTTTTAGGTTTTATGCATCAGAAGTTGTAGCTGCCTTGGAATATCTACACATGATGGGTATTATATATCGCGATCTCAAGCCAGAAAATGTTCTTGTAAGATCGGACGGTCACATCATGCTTACAGATTTTGATCTCTCCTTAAAAGATGACAGTACTACATCAACGGCTCAGATTGTTTCTGATCAAAACCAACCAGCTACAAACTCAATAAATGACTACTACCCTCCTGACCCACCTCAATCTGCCACATCATCATGCATTATACCCAATTGCATTGTGCCAGCTGTCTCATGCTTCCACCCAATCCGTAGACGCAAAAGAAAATCCAATCAGCGTGGGATCCTGGAGATAGTGGCGGAGCCAATAGATGTTCGATCAATGTCATTCGTTGGGACCCACGAGTACTTGGCACCGGAGATCGTCTCCGGCGAGGGACATGGTAGTGCAGTGGATTGGTGGACCTTAGGCATATTCATATTTGAATTATTGTATGGCATTACTCCATTTAAAGGGATTGATCATGAGCTAACCCTAGCTAATATTATGGCTCGAGCCCTTGAATTTCCAAAGGAGCCGCCGGTTCCGGCATCAGCTAAGGATTTGATCACACAACTTCTGGTCAAGGATCCGGGGAGACGATTAGGATCAACAATGGGGGCAACTGCAATCAAACATCATCAATTTTTTAATGGAACTAATTGGGCATTATTAAGATGTAGAAAGCCACCTTATGTTCCTCGAGCAGTAACTCGTCCAGGCTTTATAAAAGAAAATACTAGTAATAATTCCATAGAATATTACTAGTAAAAACTTAGAAGAAATTTATTTATTATTTTTTTAAAATTTTTTGTGGATGAAAAAATGTGAGTTATAGCAAAGAGGAAAATTTAATTACATTGTTTTAATTTAGGGTTCATAGACAAAACAAAATTCTTGCTTGAAATATTTAAATAAAATTACTTTTGCATTTAGAAAAAGAATATATTATTTTTAGGGTTTTCCTTTAGTTTTTAATCGGACGAAGGCTCGTGCTCTGTTACTCTAATGATTTGTAATTTTTAATTTGTAAACAATTTATATTTATAATATATAAATTATATTTAATATATATTATAAGGGTTTTCCTTTAGTTTTTTAAATCGGACGAAGGCTCGTGCTCTGTTACCATGATTTGTAATTTTTAATTTGTAACCAATTTAGTATTTATAATAATATAAATTATATTTTATTTAATATATATTATAAGATTTATTTTTATTTTTTATTAAATTCTCGTGTTATATAAAGTTATAATACCATTAATTTGTTTAAGATAATTATAAACTCAAGTGTCAATCAAGTCTAAAGTCATCGGGCAAGTACAATGCATCGCATTTGACACTTGAGAAAGGTAAGTTTGCAGCTTCACAGCATCACATTTGACACTTGAGGAAGATAAGTTTGTAGCTTCTTTTTGAAGAGACTTCAATTAATTTTAACTAAATTTTAATCAGAGTTTATAATTCAAACAAGTTTATAATTTTAATCAGACTTCAATATATATATATATTGAAAAAAATCCTTATAAGAGAGAAACTAATAACCTTTTAATTGTTAAATATTAGTCATGAAATGATTTAAATATATTTGTAATTAATAATAAAAATATCACGTATGTGCTTCTGGAATATTGTTCTCTCTCTACAAATTTTGACCAATTACATGTCACACTCTAAAACATTAAATTTAATTTTGAGCAATGTATAAAATATTAATTAATTTTAATATCAAATAAATAATAATAACATTAATAATCCAAAAAAAAAAAAGTCTCTTCAAAGCAGAAATTGAAAAAAAAAAGAAAAAGCAATGACCCTGGATTAAATAGTAAAATCAAAGTGAAACAAAAGAGAAAAAAAAATGAAAAAAATTAAATTATGAGAAAAGAAGATCAAAGATTAAGTGAGAAATTACCTATAAATAAATCTAGTTTTTTTATTTAGAATTCAAAGAAAGAAAAGAAGGAAATATGGAAAGAAAAAGAAAACCTAACCTAAGAATGATTTAGATTTCATTTTTTGCAAGGACTAAACTATTCGAGAGCATTTTATGTTTCTCTTCCCTCGTCTTATTTATCTATTTTTTTAAATGATATTTGAAAAATGGGATCTACAGCCAAGAGTTCTTGTGAATTTTGATTAAAACAATTATTTATATATATATATATATAATTGATTATTCAAAATTTAAATGCTGGAATAAAAGAATAATGCTTAATTTGTTTAAAATAGTTTTTGAATTGATTTGCTAGCTTGTTCCAACGATATATTAGAAGTGATACTTTTAATAGGTACTAATTAACAAATCAATTTAATCCATTTTTCGATTGGTTGACCTAATTTTCTCTTAGCTCAAATCTCAAATATAATAAAATTTAATTTTAGATAAATTGTCATCATTATTTCTCGAATAAATATAATTTGTTTTACCCCTTCTTTTCACATCTTTAACGGGGCCATCAACAACCATTTTACTTAGATGAGCAAAATGCATGTGAGTGGGGCAGAGGGTTGGCAACCCTCTTCATGACATTTTCTGAATCTTATTATTATAGGCTAACATTCAGTTTTACATTTTACCATAAAAAACAATAATCAAACCATGTGCAGTGTTTCTTTATCCAAGGAAAGGTGAAAAAAAAAAAAAAAAAAAGCCTTATGGCTAACATTCAGTTTTACATTTTCCATAAAAACAATAATCAAAAACCAATGTGCAAGTGTTATCTTTATCCATAGGAAAGGTGAAAAAAAAAAAAAAACAAAAAACCCTAAGGTGAGATGGATTAGAATACCCTTGATGTTATTATTAGTATACCTTACTATCTGAGTATGAATATTAAGTAATGAAGTCCATTTAACCCTCAGTGCAAAAAAAAAAAAAAAAAAAACCCTCAAGAGGTGAGATGGGATGAGAAATACCCTTGATGTTATTATTAGTATACCCTCGAGTTTGAATATTAAGTATGAAGTCCCATTAAACCCTCAGTGCGAATCCGAATTAAACGGGTCAGTGAGCTTTGGATACCGAACAATTAAAATAATATTAACAGATTTTTAAATTTTGTTTCAGTTTCTATTTATTTGAAGATTATTTTTCTGGATTAAGGGTAATTGGATCCCGTTTAATTTAGTTGAACCCTTTAGATATCAGTAAATTGCCTTTATTTAACCACAGTAATTTTTTTTTCTAGATTTTAGAGAATTTTATTCACAGAAATAAAATATATAGCCAATAGAGAATAAAATATAATATTTACAGATCATAATATTTCAATGCAAGTTGAAAATGAATAATTTTACAAATAAAAATATTAAGTTGACAGAGTCATTAATTTAATATGATAATGACAAGCAAAAGTCGCTTAAGTGGTAATACTAAGCAACAATTTAAACTATGTTTTTTCAGATACTTCTAATTGCATAATTATAAATATTCCATGACCCATTTCTCCTGAAATGTTTACCATCAATCTCATACTAGAAGAGTGATAATTATGAAAGAAGAATAAGAAACTCTTATTAGAGAGAGAACAAAAACAAGTATAAACGGGTATTTAGAAACTCTTTAAACATTCGGAAAGGAATATTTTGCCTCTTTATAGACCTGCCCACATGAATCCAAATTATTTGCCTCTTATTTAGGCCTCACCCGTAAGATTAATTGGGTCCGTAGGCTTCGAACAGCGCACAGTAAGATAAAAAAAAAAGGATCAAGTTTACAATTAAAAAAAAATAAAACAATAAAAAAAGGGAAATCAATTTTTTAAGCTAGTGATGGCCCAAAACCTTGACAAGGCCCAAAACAGGTATTTTTTTCTGGAATAGCTCGCGTGTTTTATTTATGGTATTTTTAGGATTCCGAATTAATATTTTGAACTCTCTTATAAACCAAAATTAAATAATAATAAAAAAAATCAATCAAGTCGTAATATGAAATCCTATTTCCAATTTGACAATAATCATACAGAAAGCATCCTGAGTTAGCCATCGTAGCTTACAACCAAGTATAAGGATGCTAAATTATGACAACACACAACACAACAATATGCATTACAACAAACTATGATCCATAACGGACCTAGTTCATAAAGCAAATGGTGTTAACAATATCAAGCAACAGCCACAGTTTCTGCAGGCTCACTCACAGTTTCTGCAGGCTTTGTTTCGGGGGCAGCGGGTGCTTCTGCTTCCCAGAATTCAGTCTTCTTCCCTGTCTTCGAAACAGTCTGAAGAACTGCCTCTGGCTGCACATTTCCCTTTACTGTAACCTTCTGCTCTTGCAAATCAATGTCATATGATTCCACGCCTAAACACAGTTTAAAAAGAATACCAGAAATTGTTACCAAATATACAAGTACTCATATCTGCAGCAGCAGCAGCAGCAGCAGCAAGATAGAAGAGAAAAACAACAACTAAGGCTTAATCCCAAACTAGCTGGAGTTGGCTATATGAATCATTTGTTTCCACTATCCGCTTTGATCAAATTAATATCAATGCAAATTGAACTATATGTAGGGAAAAAGAATTCCTGAACAGATATGGTAATTGCCGCTCAAATTTTGAAGCATATAACAAATTGGATGTGCAAACGCTTGTTTTGCGACTACAAGCAGATGGAATATTATATATCCTAGCTTCCCTCATTAAGTCAGTATAAACCATAGTACACAAATATGATTTTTGTTTTCCATAAAGAGATAAAGAGAAGCTCTTTGAATAGAATTTTAACAATACTAATGAAGAAAAAATGCAAACTAAGTTACCCAGCATTAGCAAAGCCTATCTCAAAATACTTGCCAAGACAGGGAAAGATTAATTGCAAAATATGCTTGAGGCAATCAGGCATAAATATAAATTTTATAATGAACAAAAGGTGCAAAATTGAAAAAGAATTAACCACAGAGAAAAAAACTTTGAGTTAATGACATACCTTCCATTTTCCCCAAAACCCTCTTCACTGCCCCAACACAACCTTGGCATGACATACCAACCTTAAGCACAACAGTCTGCAACGAAATCAAACCGAATATCAGATAAGAAAAATCCCAATATTGCAGCATATATCTTTTAAAATGCGACTAATAATAGGCACGATAAATTTGATCACATTTGATCTCAGATTGAGCTATGATAAAGAGAGAAAGATGCATTAATCAGTACATGAAGAATTGAAGGAAAGGAAAGAAGTGGTGAAATAGGCAAGAGAAAAGGGAAGAAGAGGCGATAAGAAGCCATGTTTTAGAACTTCAGACTACTAATATCAATTGCTCTTAGAAGTTACAAAATCAATTGCTACAGATGAAAATTTAAAAGAGAAGGCAAAAAAAAAAACACATATGAAAGCAATATGAAAACTTCACTTCCCCTGAAACTTATCCAATCAACTATTTAACAAAGATTTGATTAAAAGGAAATATATTGCGAAGCATCACGGAATGAAAATCTGACTTCCTTATATGCTCACCAACAACAACTATAAATGAAAAATCCAATTCATTTACTACATTTTCAATCTGTTGCCATAATTATTCAATTCTCAGGTCAACTGGGCAAATCTTGACGCCCTTCAAACCCCAGAATTCAATTTTGCAGATTTGGGGAACTTTGTTCAAAATTTCAATTCATAGGCCAGATTAAACAAGACAATAAGAAATATCCCTACAAAATCATTAAATTAGCCAGATTAAATCAATTCATAGGCCAGATTAAACAAGAAAATAAGAAATATCCCTACAAAATCATTAAAGATTAAATCAATTCATAGGCCAGATTAAACAAGAAAATAAGAAATATCCCTACAAAATCATTAAATTAGCCAGATTAAATCAATTCATAGGCCAGATTAAACAAGAAAATAAGAAATATCCCTACAAAATCATTAAATTAGCCAATAATTCCACCAACAACAAATTCATTAAAACAGAAAATTCCAAATAAATCCAACAATCCCAATTCATTACTATCCACAAAAAATAAAACCCAGCAAAAAAAAAAGAAACAACAAAGAAAATTCAAGAAAAGAAACGCAGATTATAAAATCAGACTCTAATTAACCAAAATCAAGAAAATATGTAAGAAGTATAATAGGAACCTGAGACATTCTTGTGGCTGTAGGCGTATAAAAAATCCGAACAACTGAAGAATATTTTGATCTGTATGATTGATTTATGCGGTTTCGTATTGGAGCTTGCAAACTTGCAAGTTTGCTTCTTATGGTTGTAGATTTATAGACTTTTCCCGATATTTTGTTGGGTCGGGTCAGTGGGTCTGAATGGGACCCACCTTATTATACCTGTCAACCGTTTACAAACGCAATTACGCTAAACGAAGACGGGTTATGTTATGGGTAATGAATTAATTATGGGTCGGGTCAGTGGATCTCAATGGGACCCACTTTATTATACTGTTTTACGAAGGTAATTAGGCCAAACGAAGACGGGTTAATTTACGGATAACGAGTTAATTATGTTTTACTTCTAGGCATCCTGGGTGGAGCTGTATTTTCGTTAAACATATCTGTAAGGGAAAGGGGCGAGGAGCTTAATTATGATTAAGCTCCGAGCTCGATTAATCGGCCTCTGTAACAGGACGTGGATAACAATAGTTTACACTGAAAAAATTTAAATTACCTTCATAATAAGAAAAAAAAAGGGCGTGTTAATTCAAAATGGGAGAGAACTAATGCTTGGATTAGGTAGCTTTCTCCCACCAAATGACTTTGAAGAAAAGGCATTAGGTAGTACAAGCTTGTACTAGCAGAAAAGTACAGAGGCAGATGCAGTACCATCGTACATTTGTACGCATTTGCTGCTTTATCTGATGTGAGAAACCATATGCACAAAACAACACTTATCTGCCTTCAATGGGTCAATACGCATTTTCTATTGTAGTTTGCTGTTGTTGGACTATTAACTCCTTAGCATGATAAGCTGGGCCTCTGAGACAAAAGTTTAAACCGACTGTACCATTTTAACAAATCCAAATCAACAAATCTCCAAAAACCACCCAAATGAAAATAATAAACCAAAAAAGAAAAGAAATTTGAAAATAAGGAAAACAAATTGAAAAACAGAAACCCAATATTTTATTCATCAACAACAATAAGAAACATCGGTCAATGTTCAAAAATCAAATGCCACAAAATGTCAAACAAAAATAATAAATCAAATACCATAATAATAATAATAATAATAATAATAATAATCTAAAACATTGGTTCGGCTATCCAAGAGAGACGACGTCGTTTTCACCGAAGAAAAGTGTATAGTGCAACGAGAGGCTGAACGACAAAGTCTGTATGCAGTGATGATGAAGAACAAATCAAGAGTTCATCATCAAATCTGCAACCCAGTAGTACTGGGGATAGATGGCATTGCTTGCACTACAAAAAAAACGTCATTTTGCGACCGATAAATCGGTCGCAAAATGGCTAACATCGGTCGCAAATTGTACTTTGCGACCGATCTGCGACCGACTGTACACGTCTGTATGTCAGTGAGATGAGTAAACAATCAAGAAGTTCATCATCAAATCTTGCAATCCTCAGCTAGTAACCGAGATAGATGGTGCTATTGCTTGCACTTACAAAAAAACGTCATTTTGCGACCGATAGATAGTCGGGGTCGCAAAAATGTGCTAACGATCGGTCGCAAAATTGCTCATCGTTGCGTAAGATCTGGCGACCATGAAATATGTCGTCGCAGAAACTACCTGGTCGAAAAAATAATAGACGACCTTTCGACTTATACCAATCTATCGGTGCTGCTATTATGCGACCGAATTTAATTATTTTTTCGCGTCGCCCTTTTGAAAACTGAGGATTATACATATTATCCGAGTCGCCTTTTCATCTATTTTGGGTCCGTGGTTTTACATTATGTAAAATTCAGCTCGCTAATTTCGGTCGGCCAGGAAAAACGGTCGCAAATATTTTTAATCGGGTTCGCAAATCGTTGATTGATCTTGCTTGTGGGTTACGCCAAAAATGTAAATGTTAAAAATTGTAAGTTTAGGTATCAAATCGGTCGCGAAACCCGCGGTCGCAAACCTTACAAAAAAAAAAAAAAAAAAATTAATAATTAATTATAAACAAAATTTTCCTTGTGCACCTCACTCCGAATATGAGACGGCTTATAGGAGGATGCAGAGCGGACTATAAGGTGTGCCTCCGGAGTTACTACTGTGAATTGAACATAATATACACATCATATAGGCATCTACAACGCAACCTTCAACCAGAACAATGTAAAAATTATTGACACACAACAGGTCTACATATATAGATTACCGAGTCAATCTAGCGACGCCAGAGAAGGCGCTGGCCCAGAATATCATACAATTAATTACAGTACGAAGTTGCTTTTAATCATCTCTTTTTTCGTAACCAGGTAGTTGGACATACCCAATCCCCCGAACTAATTTTTTTGTCCGAAATAAAAATTATCAACATTGAATGTGGCCCTTCACGCAACATATTCCATTTGCTTAACTGTACAATAATCATCGTAACACCTTTCTTGAAAGAAATTGGTGCTGTAGTTATTGTTCCGCTTTCATGTGAAGTAAATTAACGGTGCAACCAACAGACAAGGAACTGAATGATTTCTTGCAGTCCAGGCCCACATGTTTCCAATCAACTGTTAGCGTTCACTAACCGACAAGCTGATGTCAAACAATTTATGTGAGCCTGCTACATTTGGCGATCTCCTCCATATTATCCCAATCATATTACGTAGTTTTTTAGCGGATGTCTACGTATACTCCGCAGTACGAACCCTAATCATGTGCAATTGAAAATGTACCGTATTTAACCTGGGAAGTTTTCACTGATGAGTACAGAAACTGAGAATTATATCAGACTGATACTTTTCTACCAACTTATACCGGAAATGAAGTGGCCTGACTCCACTGAGAGACTTCCGGCTCGGTTCACCCCATGATGTAGGGATACATAATCGTAAATAGATTTTCTCAACAAACGCATACCATTTTTTGGCACAAAATATGAAGTTTTCACTCAGGTATCGATAGTCGGTTAAGAAGGCTCGAATTTCATCAAGAGATCACTTCTTGTGATTACATGCATGGACACCTCACTACTAGGCCTCCAACCAAACCAAACGCATCATTCATTTTTAAAAAAAATTTAAGAATAATAACAACAATAATAAAAAAATGCATTATTTCATAATTATAAAAAAAGAGTAATTTCAATGACATGTATCATAACATAATTATTATTAAAAATTAGCCCATTTTATAAAATATAGAGATAACATAATAAATTTTCCTTAACAATAACTAATGGACAGTGAAAGCTGCTCTAAATTTTAAAGAGCGCATAATTTTGCACACACGGGATTTCGCAATCCTTACAATTAAATCCAAAAATTAATTAACATGAATCATATGCCTAAGAGAATATTCCAATAAGTAGAAGCAACGAAGAGAAATAACAGTAAAAAAGTGTTGATATATAAATAAATATATGTAAAAAAAAATTAATATTGGGAATTAAAGGGAAATTTGCAAATGAGATGAGAGGAGTGAATTTCAATTAATATGTAATTTTTGCAACTAATTATTTTATGTTGTTTAAAATATTAGTATTATTCTAAAAAATGAGAAATACTTTCTGAAAAATTAGAATAATTTAATTTATTGATGTAAATTTTAAACATTTATTTTCTTTAATTCATGTTTTATTTTTTCAACTCGAATACTTACTTATATGTTTTTTATATTTCATTTTTAATTATTATGTTATTTAGTTTTTATTAAAAAAAATTCAAACTATCATGTTTATGTCTTATTTGAAAATTAAAATTACATATTTTTTAATATTATCATTTTTTTATTTATTACTATGTAGTTATACTATGTAGTTATAATATTTAGTTATCCTATATATATAATAATATATATATGTTAGTTTATACAAGAATAGAAATGCATTATAGGAACAATAATCGCAAATTGGGAAATTTTAGCAAATATCAAAGTAAAAATTCATTTTGGTTCCAAGAAAAAGGTCAGAAAAAGAGAAATTTTCCCAGATTCCCTTATTATTATTAGGTGTTTGGATATGTGTTCTTCAATGGTATCATTTAGTATTACATTCATTTATTAGATATGTATTTGGGTATTAGATTTAATTTAAAGTTTTAATTAATTAATATATTACATTTATTTATGTGATTTTTATTTCGATTCAAAATTTTTTTAAGTTGGTTAGATTTAAATGAATTTCATAACATTAGATTATATTCGATTTCTTATGACACAAGGTAAAAGTGAGATTTTTAAGCTTATTACTATTAGGTATGGTGTATTTTGATATATTTTTTTTTTCTATTGAAAGTTGCTAATATATTAATTATTTTAATCGGGGTTATTATTATAATTATTGAGTATGAGTAAATTTACAATGGGATAATGATTTTTACATATTTTTACAAAGTAAAGTGACTCGCCCTTACTTGTTTTTACAATTTAATTTATGATTTCTTACGTTTAATTTTGCATATAATTATTTTAATTTATATTTACTCTAATAAATTTTATTTTTTACACTATTAATGAATTATTATTTTTATTTACACATATTAATGAAGTATATTTTATGTATATATTGTTTCCACTAAATTACAAAAATTTTTATTGATTCGCTGGACATATTATTAGCATTTAACCATTTGTTAGCCAGATAATTGAAGTATATATTTTCTAATAATTGATTTTTTTAAACCGTTTTGCGAATAAAAAACTGGGCCAAAAACCGATTCATTTTTTTGGTTCAATTTGCGGTTCAATTATCAGAATATCCAGTCTCTTTTTTTCATCTTAATATTTACCAAAATCTGACAATCTAAGTTCAAATTAAAAGGATAGTTGCTGCAAATGACACTGTATGCCTTCAGTTAGGTTCAATTAATCATTTTTTTTCTAAATCGAACCAAATTGAAAAACTAAAATTTTCTTCAAATTAAAAAGAAAAATGTATCGAAACCAAAGACTGAAAAATCTTCCTTCAATCGGTTCAGTGCAGTTTTTTCAATTTTTTTTTCCAAGTTTACGCACCCTAAATTTAGGTTCAAACAAAGTATTTATAGACATATTTGAATACACTCTCACAAACAAAGTATTTAGGTTCAGTGCAGTATAAACATTAACCGCTCAATAAAGAAAATGTATCGAACCAAAGACTGAAAAATCAGAACTACATCCGGTTCAGTGCATTTATCATTTTTTTTTTTTGCAAGTTTACTCACCCTAAATTTAGGTTCAAACAAAGTATTTACTAGACAAAATTAATATATGCCAAATACACATAAATCGCTAAATAAAAAAAAATTTAAAAAAAATGAAAAAAAAAAATCAAAAAAATCGCAAAAATACCTTGGAAAAAATGTCCAAGAAGACGTGTAGCAACCGGAGGGGCTGGACGGGCGTCAGGAGGGCGAACCGGCCAGCGGCGTTCAGGCGGGGCCTGGAGTGGCGTCAGGAGGGGCTGGAGCGGCCTGCCGAACAGAGGGAAGAGGAGAGGAGGAGAGGAGAAGAAAAGAAAAGAGAAGGGAAAGAAGGTAGGAGGGCGCTGGCGTTTAAAGCCCTTAAAGCCCTAATAATTGCGACCGACAAGTCGGTCGCAAATCGGTCGCAATTTTTAAACCTGCGACGTCGTTTTACATGCAGTCCAATTTGCGACCGATTTGCGATCAAATAAGTCGGTCGCAAAAAATCGGTCTCAAATAAGTCGCACATCGGTCGCAAAAATCATTCCAAATTTTGAACGGCTAAATTTTGCGACCGATAAACCTTAGCCGCAATATCGGTCGCAAATCCGTCGCAACTCGGTCACAAACTGAGAAACAAGATCGCGAGAATTTTTAGCGCTAAAATTCCCGACGGTTTTTTCTTCTGTAGTAAATCTGTCGCAAATTTGCGACCGATATCTGTCGGTCGCAAAAATCGGTCGCAATTTAGCGTTTTTTTTGTAGTATCGGTTCGCAAATTTCGACGGTTTTTTCTTCTGTAGTAAATCTGTCGCAAATTTGCGACCGATATTTGTCGGTCGCAAAAATCGGTCGCAATTTAGCGTTTTTTTTGTAGTGTTGCTTTTTGTCTTGACTAATTAATGTAGTTTTTGCAAGATATTATATATATACTTGTCGAAACAAGCAAACTATTGAAATTTGAAAAAAATGATGCTTTTCAGTAATGACTTCTGAATGCAGGAGATCACATGGGAGCTCGGATGAAACACGAAAATAATTCAGTATCTTTCACCCACTTCTTACTTATCTTTCCTCTTTTACAATTTTTTCTTGGTCCATGCAACATAATCTTGGGACTATTACCAAGACTTCTCCAAGTTATTAACAAGAACACAGGTTTATCCTATTCACTCATTTGGACAAAAGTTAATGTATAGTAATTATGTTGGTCCAATGGATTCAGTACGGACTATTCAATATGATTAGTAATTTACGAAAAAAGAAATAGTTTATGTCTGAACAGAACTAATCAGTAGCTACTGCCTCTTAACTAGAACTTAAAATATAAGAAATGTCTTGTCTTCCTTGGTTTCTCTCTCTATACTGCTATATTGGTCTTTCAAGAGTAATGATTCTTGTAAAAATGAATCAGATTGCAATTAGAAATACATCTGTTGTACTTGTATGCTGCTTTTTGTAGATTGAAATTATTTCAAACCCAGTTTTAGAAACTAGTTTCTCTGCTATTCTTCTAAAATTTCTTTTATTAGGTTTATAATCTGACATTGCTATGGTTTCGAACTCATGCAGCTTCTCTGCAATTTTCATAGACCGGTTCATATCAAGTACTGGACATTCAACTATGCTGCCTTGCATTCCATTCGTAGATAGTACAATATGGGGACCCACAAGCAAGTCAATCAAACGTTTACATGGGAAGGGAATTGCATAGGGGAAAGGTTAATTATGTAATTTCAAAGATGAAAAAAATGTGAAAAAGATTGGGAAAAGTTAATGATGTACATGGGACCCACAAGAATCTTTTTGTTTTATGAAATGAGGGTTAAAACCCTGGACGGAATAACAAAGAAGGCTTCATTGACCTCGAGCCAAGGTCCCTGCATCCAAGCCATTTCGGGTTAGTCTTCAAGCTTATCCTCTTCTCCTTCAATCTATAATGAGAGATAGCAACGGGTCAGATGAACCATATCAAGTTTAAAATTTTTGACAAGCCTTTTTATGAACCAACCGAATAATTGATACCTTCGATAGCAACAAAAGATATCTTTAATCTACCTTTTTATATTAAATTTAAAATTTTTGACAATTTATTCAGAAAGTTTTAGATGAACCAACTGAATAGTTAATTAAGATAATTGATTAAATAATATCCCGTGATAATGAATTTTTTTTTTATAATTCTTGTTCTTTTAAAGTATTGTTCCGTAACTCAATAATAAACACATTGTTATTATATAAAATTAAAAATTCATGCTTTCTATTGTAAATTAATTAATTTATTAAATATTACAATTAGATTAAATATGATATGTCATTAAGTTGAATATTATAATCTAATTTAATTTATTAAACTTCCAAAATTATAATCTAGGAGGAGAAGTCGATAATTATTAAACTAAAATTAGTAGGTTATAAAAAGAAAAAATTAAAAAGAAACAAAATTACACAAATTAAGTAAATTTTAACTTTTTTTTGAACAAAAATTATTTAAATGATGCTACATGCATGGCTCCGTCCTGTCCATGGTTCCAAAACGCTGCACTGCTACAAATGATGCTTACATCATTTATAACTTGAGCAACGTTTCAGTCCAAAAACCGCCTTTGCCCTTTCAGTATTTTAATAATTTCGTTCAACTGCCCTCACAATCTGATGTACAAAAGTTTACTAATACTGACAACGGTGGCCCACCATTTTGATTAAAAGAGAGCCCGATACATATGTGTGATTCCCGCTGTGTATCTGTGCTCTTTTATGATTTCCCACTTCAAAAGGAGGAGAAATTTGCTGATCTACCATTGCTGCAGATTGCAGGGGTTTTTCCTTAGTTCTCTCAACTCATTACAAGTTCGCTTCCTCTACTGATATTGAGACTTGAGCCTGAGTTCTTTCTTTACTATTCTTTTTCTTTCGTTTCCCAGTTTTCTCTTCATCACGATAGAATGGCTAGAAGCTTGGTGTTTGAGGCAGATAGCACACCCCAGTTTTTCAAGATAATTAGTCAAGATTCCATTCGTGACGGGAAGCTTGTAACTGTTCTTTTAATCGTTCTTTATGTAACTTATGGTTTCATATCTCTTAGAGCATGTTTGGTTGTTTGAGAATGAAATAGTTGTGTGATTTATTTTATGTGTATCAGGGCATTCCTGCGAAATTTGTAAGGAAGTATGGAGGTATATTGCCAAGTTCTACAGTTCTTAAGGTGCCTAGTGGTGACAAATGGAGAGTAGAGCTAATCAAATGTGATGGTGAGATTTGGTTAAAGAATGGGTGGCAAGAATTCGCCAAATTTTACTCTTTAGCCTATGGATCTTTTCTAGTATTTCAATATGATAAGAAAAGTTGTCACTTCAATGTGATTATACTTGACAAGAGCGCTACAGAGATTGAATATCCCTATGATGTTTCTCATGGAGATACTGTGCAGCCTAATGGCCTTGAAAAAGAATTTCAAGAGCAAAAGATTGAAGTAGAAAGTGAAAGTGAAGCTTCTGTTGATAGCTTGGATCGGTTTTTGCAGTCCCAGAAAAGAAAAATGAAATCACCTTTGTCATGCCCTCAGCCTCCAAAGAAGATGAAGCAAGAGAAACCCACGAGAAAAAATAAAGGTATATATCTAATTTTTGACAGACAAAAGTAATGCAGATCACCTTTTTTTTTTTTTTTTTTTTTTTTTTTTTTTGGCTTCTAACCAGAAAACTAGAGGACTTGTTTTTTGCGCTAAAAAGAGAAATGGAGGCTTGTTTTGGTGGGAACTAGATCGTTTAGGGGTTGACTGACAAGTGAAGAAAAAGTAATGATGCACTTCGTAGAGCAAATACTAAAATTTAAGTCTGAAAAATCATTCTTTCATTTTTTTTTTTTTTTTTTGGCTTCTAACAGAACTAGAGGACTTGCTTTTGCAGCTAAAAAGAGAAATGGAGGCTTGTTTCGTGAGGAACATAGATCAGTTAGGGTTATAAAACGACTGACAAGTGAAGAAAAGTATGATGCACTTCGTAGAGCAAATACTAATTTCAAGTCTGAAAATCCATTCTTCAGCATGGCAATGCAGCCATCATATGTTTATGTTGGAAGTATATTGGTAACATTCAATAAAAGTTTTCTGTATTAGACTGTTAAAAAATCTTGTTTCATGTTTTAATCTAACTTTTTGGCTTTTTAATTTTTTGCATAGCCTATACCATCACACTTTTCCAAGATATATTTCAAAGAGGAGCAAGGCAAGGCTTCCCTGAATACTTGGTCTGTTGAGTACACAAGCACTTGGTGCAATGGAAGAAAATCAATAAGACTAAGTAATGGTTGGAGGGAATTTGAAAAAGAAAATCACTTGGAAGTTGGTGATGTTTGTTTCTTTGAACTAATCGAACCCACTGAAATGACATTCAAAGTTACTATCTTTAGACATGCTGAAGGTGAACACAAATTTAATCAACCAGTTGCTACAGATAAATGTTTCAGAAAAGAGAACTAACTCTGCAGAAATTTTGCAGGTAGCAAGCAGCAATCTGTGGGTGAGAAAAGTGCTAGCAGGGAGAAGTTTATTCGAAACTCTTCATCTTCAAATCTGCCTGTTACTATTGAATCCACTGAAGAGTTTTCTTCAATCTATCCGTTCTTCAAAGCGGTTATTTC
The DNA here is from genome assembly GCF_014843425.1 of Jatropha curcas. Next base: position 462,064 of record NW_023591140.1, read on the forward strand.
ATCAAGCCATCTAGACCGTTCCAATGTGGTAAGAGTCTAGCTCTAAGCTCATAGTGCATAATGACTCTCATTTCCCTTAAAGATTTATAATGTATGAAAAGATATTTACCAATTAATGCAAATTTTGTGAATTTTGATGGTATTAATGATTATACTTTTGCAGCATCTACCGTACAATTTTGTGAGCGACATCCATCAAAGCAAAGTGAAAGCAAGGTTGCAGGTGGAAAATAAATGGTGGGATGTGATTTTAAATATCTACCGACGTAAAAACAGAAGCAGAGGCCTGATATCTGCTGGATGGCGTAGATTTTCAAGAGAGAATTTTCTGCGAGTGGGAGATTTTTGTATGTTTGAGCTGATTGACAGTAAACCTGAGATGGTTCTTATGAATGTCACCATTATTAGGAATTCCTAGTGATCATTTTTAGTTTGACATGTTGATTTGTGATTGTCTTATGTTTAGAATTATGCTTGGACGGTTTTTATTTGCTGTAACTTAAAAATTTTTTGTTATTTAATTATCATCGTTTACATATGATTGTCATGAAAATTGATCTATTGTTTTCACACACCAATTCACTTCCATGTTCTTCTTCCTCTTCATCAATATTTTAGTCTCTTGGAATTCTTCTTGATCAACTAACAGTGTCTGGATACTCCATTCCTAATCCACTTCTATCACATACCAGTATTTGGAAATCTTGCTTAAAAATAGCACGCCTCTTACTATCAAACCAAATCTTTCCCTTACTGCTCAACAACTCAATTTGCCATGTAGCACCACTTAGGTCCATATCCTTTAAAAGTCAATTTATCTATGTACGCTTGCTTCGTTATAGATTGATAGATACTTCGCTAGTTGAATTCATGGTTGGTCTTCTTGGGACAGCCAAGAGTGGAATTCGGACTTTTACTCAAAAAGTTTGAAAGTTGATGAACATGGCAACTAAGGGTCCATAGCTCAGTGGTAGAGCATTTGACTGCAGATCAAGAGGTCACCGGTTCGAACCCGGTTGGGCCCTCTTATGTCTTCTTTTTTTTTTTTTTTTTCCTTAATTTCCAAATTTCTCTTTTTATTTTTCATTAAACCTTCAAATATCATTTTCTGTTTTGCTCTTTCAAGTTTTTACTTCCTTACACTTCTACACCTATTTCTCTATTCGACAACGCAAACAAAGAGAAGTGTCAACCCATATCTATTATTTTAAAACTGAGAAACGTCCCAGTACAAATTTAAAAATTATATCAAAGGAAATCCGGGGGCAGAGATATTCTTTTATTCAATTCAAATGGCAACAGCTTATCTAACGTTTGGAATGCTGAAGAATAATAATAAAAAAAAAAAAACATGAAAAACAATGGTCATTTGGAACATAAAATGCAGTGTACATTCTCATTATCAGGGTCTTTAAAGACCATTATCATTTCACCAATCAAAATACTTAAAAAGAATGTGTTCTTTTAAATCCGAGCAGACAAGCGTTCCTAAACCATTTTGTATGAGATGATGCAAGTTAAAACCATGACAAAGCAATTTGCCCCAGAATACGAACCAGACCGAGAGATTAACAATAATCACCCAGAACAGTAGCAGTTGCGAATGTAAAGGGGTGCTCATAAAATTTAGATTCCAAAAAGAGATACAGGGAAATGGTGAAAAAGGAAGTAATACATCAAAAAACAATCCTCACTTCTGCTGCTGTGCAGAGGAGCATGTGGATCAGTTGATACATAAGCTACATAATGAAAAAGATTTGAAGAGCTTCCACCAAAAGAATCCTACTTTCTCACTTGCTAATTTAACTCGAGTTCTTGAAAATAAAACTTCTTGATGATTACAAAATGCTTCTGCAGCAAGCACGTAGTAACAGCATTTTGAACCCTACTGCAAACAGATAAAAGCATTTATATGCAAGTCATCGATATGTAATGAATTATATAAGACAGCATAGACATCAGCAACGGTTTACAGGACACTGCATAAAATGTTGTATGGATCAAATGGGGAAGCATGGTAGACATGCTTTGTCATATATCCAATGTTTTAGTTCATTTACTATCCTAATAATAGCTCAGGCATAAGAAGAAGCCTGCAGGTGTAATGTGCCTGCTTTGGTGCAATCCATCAACTACATGCCTCAGCCACATGTGATGGAAGCGGGTTGAGACCTGGTCCACGATTAACTAACCTTTTTAAGGAGAAACAAACACTTTAGGCCGCCAAGATAAAACCTCTGAAGTTTGTGGATCAGCTCGTGTTTTCTGTACGTAATGCTCCAGATTGTGTGTCTGATCATTTAAGCTATCAGTAGATGATGTATCTTCAGCTAGTTTGACTGCTGCCATTTGAGATAGTTGAAAAGTCTCTCCAGCACGTTGCAGCTTTCTTGCAATGTCCTCTTCACCAAGCATCACAAGGGCAGTCAATAAAGATTTAAGCTCACGCTTTGCTCCATCTGTTAGAGACATGCCTTTCAAATGCTCCACCAGAGCTATCTCCTCTCCAGGGCTGCAATGTACAGAAATTAACTCTTCTATAAGATATGGACCGAGAGAAGCAAAGCAATCTTGGAATGTGAATAAAGAAGATACCTGCCAGGGCGGATTTTTCCTCTATTCCTCTGACGCCTGGCATCTCTTGCCTTACTAGCAATACTTGAGCTCACTGAAGCAGCAGAGCCCTTCCTTGTCCTGCTAATGAAACAACACAACAACTTAGGCTAACCAGATTAAGAACATTAATACATTTGTACTTGTCATACCATGTAGGGTTTCTACTCATTTTATTTTTGGGGTCAGTTCTGGGATAGGAAAATAAGTATGCCATACAAATGTCCCTTCAAAATTGATTTAAGAAGGGGGACAGAAAAAGAAAGCTAGCAATCGAGTTAAGCAAGACAGGAACAGTACTCCAGCAAGGAAAAAGAAAGATACAGAAGCAATGTAAAAATGCAAAAGCAACATTGGACTAGGATAAAAATATGAAAGATAAAACGGGTGGAGATGAAAATAGCCAAAAAACAGAGGGAAAAACTTAAGCAAATAATAACGCATTAAGTAACAAACTCATAACCAGAGCAGAAGAATCTTGAACACAGAAGGGCCAAATTTAAAATAATAGAAGGATATATAAAATATGGGGGATACAACTTATAATACAAGATTTTTTGGGATGTGGGGGCAGTATTGTATTTAAAAATTATAGACCATGTTTTAAGATTAATTTTTTAATTATCAAAAGCTTGGTGGGGGACCTAGCCCCAAAAGCTCCACATAGTTCCACCACTGCTCATAACAAGAATAATGATTGCCAACAATTCTACAAGTTCCATTTTTAATTATTGCAACTGTTTGTATTGAATTTTATATGACCTATAATCATGGCTAGCAAAACTACAATTACACAAAGTAAAGAGAAATACCCTGTGGTGTAGGCACTCATTCCACTGAAATTACTGCTCGCTTCTGAAGCAGTATCATCATCCAGATCATTCACTGACCGATCTTCTGCCTGAAGCTTTGCAGCAAGCAATAACCTTCTTTGTCTGACAGCTAAGTAGCGAGTCAGGTACTTTCCTACTTTCTCCAAGCCTTCTCCATATTCACCAATTAAAGTTTTTGCACTTTCTAAAGATGCATTCTTCACCTCTGAGATTAAACCTTCTTGCATGTACATAAAAGCAACTCTTAAAGCTTCCTCCCAGTCTCTTGCGCTAATTAACAAATTTACCCCACCATTAACATCTCCACAATACTCAAGAGCAATCTTGGCAGCATCCCCTGGTTTACCTAGCGCTTGGAGCTCTTCACAGAGCTCATGAGCAAGTTGCGTTATAGCATCCTTGTCCAGTTTAAGAAGCCCAGCAACTGTAAGCACCCCACTCCAATTACCAGAAGCACGATATGCCTTCAAGGCCTTTTCCAAATTTGAAGAACAAAGATAAGTTGTAGCAGCATCTTCAAAGCATTTTGTACCATTAAGATGATCACCCCAGGCCTCAAGGACCTGCAGTCTCTTGTCCGGATCAGTGATCAGCTGAAGTCCCATAGGAAAGAGCTGGGGATTTTTCTTTAAGAGATCCATGCAATCTAGATAATAATCCTCTCCTGCTGAAATTATGTGTTTGAGAGCATTCTCAAACCTGTGCAGCCTAAGGTCAATATTGTAGCGCATTATGAGACTTGGCATGAGTTCCAGTTCTTGTAGATAAGGAAGAAACTCCTTTGGATCTCGTTGAGAGTTTAGTGCCACTATAGCTGCAAGGTGCAAATCATATAGGCCCAGGGCAGCTTCAAATACAGCCTCAGAATCAGATAACCACAACAGATGCTTCAAGGCTTCTTCAGCAGAAGGATATGACATTCTCCTAGGGTCATTAGAACCTAATAATTCCAGTTCACGGATCTCCTTGATTCTCTCTAAAGCATCTTCAAGAGCAGGTGGATCACTACGAGCTAGAGTGGTCAAAATGCAGAGCTCTCTTGCAGGACTTTCAGGGACCTGTTCTACAAGAGCTTTTCTTATGGCCAGAAGGACAGAAGAAACCTTGTCATTGGCATCAAAACATTTGACATCTTGGGCTGGAATAATTTGAGCCCGTTTATGGCAAGGTGAAGAGATGTAAGTTTTGTACAGTTTCTCCATAATGTCTTCGTTCTTTATGGCAGAGACAAACTCAGTTATGTAGCTCAAATTGTTAACCTGTTTGACAAATTCTGAGGCTGACTGAAGAAAAGCTTGCCAACCACAATGGTCGACAATAATATTGAAATCTATTCTATGCCGCCTAACCATGAGTAGTGCATCTCTAAACCTCCCTTGGATCAAAGCGTTGACAATTGATGCCAAGACCAGTTTTCTGGGATAAATACATTCTAGATTTCCCCGAATTGTTTGAATTATGACAGCAGCTTCATCACCATGCAGAACGCCAATAATTTTGGCACCTCTTTCCCATATATGTATGAAGTTCATATTTTCTTCTTTTCTTCTGTTGCCAGTGTGAACAAAATTCTCATATTTTGACTCTATTTCTCCATGCAGTATATCACTGATATCAACAATGAAGAGAAAATCTTGTTTAGTTGCAAGAATCAAATGTGTGATCACTTGGTCAGCCAAATTTGAATAAAGTGAGAAACTGCTACAGTTGTTGCATAATATTTTTCCACCAAAATGAAGCCTACCAATATCATCGAGTCCTAAAAGCAAAGGTGTTAATGGTCCACTGTCAGAGACTAGAATTGCACTCATCCAAGGGCAAGATGATGAAAAACTTGGAATATCATGCCCTGTAGTTCCTCCACCAATAGCTAAGCCAAGTGTTGATGTATATTCATAGATTTTTCCACCATCAAACTGAACCAAAGCTGAGCATTTTTTAGCAGGATTGGGAGCAATCCCAATTACAATTCCTTCCAAATATTTATTACGGGAAACCTTGACATGCCAACCTGAACTCGTTACCAGACCTGGAACATGATCCTCTGAACACGCAATTTCAATTTCCTGCAGATGAAAGCCATGAAACCCATCTTCACCCAATGACCTCTGGGAGATGCAATTACTATGAGTGAAACCATTGTGAGAAACAGCCAGAAGTACATGTGAATCAAGCCATGTAAGATGTGCAAGTGTTCCAAAAACAGTTTCAGAAATACAAGCTTCAACACAAATTTCTTTGCCTTCTAGTTCTTCCCACGTATCAGATTCAGGAAGTTCTACAATGGATAAACCACCATCTGATAGAAATGCTGCCACAGAGTTCTTAGAATTTTTGAAATATAAAGCTATGTCCCTCACAGCGCTTGGAAATTGCAGGCTGAATAAATGCAGAGGAGGTGGCATTAGGGACAAAAAAAGTGGCGTTAAAAGTACCTTAGAATCATCAATAACCAATGCAATTGAGTTTTCCATGACAGCAGTAATCCACATGAAGTTGTAAACTGTAATCTGCCCCTCATGAGTCCAACAAATCAACTCCAGTGGCTTTATTGGATCCCACATGAACATAACTCCATTCTGCCTTGGGAATCTAATTTCATGTTTTAAGTACCAATGGTTGTTGCTGAAAAACCAAACCTTAATAGAGTCATATTTATCACATCTAACAACAGATGCAAGAAGATCTGAACTACAATTCCACTTGAGCAAATCTACTGTTGCATCCACTGGGGCATTGATGCTAAAAGAGCTTCTAAATAATCCATTTCTCTCAAAGAATACTATATCTGGACACTTATTCTCAGCTCTTCTGTCATATAAAGCTGCAATTTTTGCTCCACTCGGCATCCATTCCAAAACTGCTCCCATGAATGCCTCCGAATCTGAAGCAGCAAGCAATTCACCGGATTCTCGATCCCAAACCTTGAGCCTCTTATGCAAGGAAGAAGAGTTGCACAGGTCAGTCAGTGTTGCCAAGTATTTCCCATCACCTCGCCAGGATATAGAACTCTTTGACATATTAGGGGAAGAAAAAGTAGGTTCACCTGAAAGTGAAACCACAACTCAATCAATGAATCTCCAATTGCATCTCATGCAAAAGATAACCCCTCACTCTTTAGGTGATAACATAAGCAATTGAATGAGAGAGCATCAAAACGAAACAAGCAATATCTATAATTTGTTGCATATTTCTCTGATGATAGCAAAAGGGTATAACTTTGATGGGCCCAACATTAAGGCTATATCTATGAATAGCATTACATGTAAAGCATAAAGAAGAAAAGAAAAGAAAACTTTCTTTTGCTCATCCTAAGAGCTGCAAGCCACAGGGAACAGTATTCCACAAAGCATATATTTAACTCAGTTTGTACATGGAACTTGAAACAAGTAGATTTAAATTTGAGCTTTTCACTCAGCCTGTATAAATATAGCTTCGGACTTGTAAAAGTGTATGCACGAAAAACATTCATTAAAATAAATCTCCAAAGTGCATTAGAAACCTTTTGTTAATTAGTTAATTCAGGTCATCCTGAAAGAAGGTTTCATCAAATGAATAAATCTGAATAAGTACTTCGAATTTCATTCAAGTAAATCAAATCGAAATAAAATAAAAAAAATAAAATCCAAATCCTCCTAGAGAAAACCAAAATTTAATAATGGAGAGGTCCTTACGTACGTCAACCCCATCAAGATGATCCTCAGTAGCATTTTCATACAATAAATCCCAATCATGAGTCATCACCAGTAACTGCCCGAGCCCGGTAACAATCCCAAGCAGGTCACCATCTGGACTAGGAGCAATACACTTGACACCACCTTCAACTTGACCGACAACTTCCACAGCATTATCCTCCACATTATAAAGCAACAGAGCCCCATTACTGGTACCCACTATAAGTGCCTCCTTCTCCAGAAGATAATCAAACGAAGTAATGAAGTCCCCGTCCTCCAAACCAATTGGATGAACCTCCGCACGTAGTGAGGTCTTTCTCCATGCATTTTCATTCTAGGACACCCATCAAGAAATACAAATTGCATAGCATTAATAAACATAAACCCATATAAAATTCCAAAAAAAAAAAAAAAAAAAAAAAAAAAAAAATCCACATTATAAAGCAACATGAAGCCCCATTACTGGTACCCCACTATAAAGTGCCTCCTTCTCCAGAAGATAAATCAAACGAAGTAATGAAGTCCCCGCTCCAAACCAATTGGATGAACCTCCCGCAACGTAGTGAGGTCCTTTCTCCATGCATTTTCCATTTAGGACACCAATCAAGAAAATACAAAATTGCATTTTAGCATTAGATAAACATAAACCCATAATAAAATTCCAAAAAAAAAAAAAAAAAAAAAAAAAAAAAAACAACAACAAATTCCAAAAAAAAAAAAAAAAAAAAAAAAAAAAAAACAACAACAAATTCCAGTAGACACTCCAGCTTTAATTACAATAACACGAATAAAACCCACAAAAGAGAGAGATTAAGGAAGAAGAGAAGCATACATGAAAATAAGATAGCTGAGTCGTGTATATGAAATTAGCGGAAGAAGCGAAAAATAAGCGATTACGCTCGATATCGATAGCGGAAAAAAGCAGAGTCTCTTGTTTTGATTGTAACTCCAGATTCAGAGTCAATTCCGAATATAGTTTCAGGTTTTTCATCTTCTGAACTGTTAAAATCTAAACAAAAAAAATTATAAAAGGAAGGAGTTTTAAGTGATAGGTTTTTTGGAGGGTTTTTGGGAGGTTTAAGATGATTCAGGGAAGGGGACGAAGGAAGCAGAAAATGTTGAAGCTGTTAAAGGTGGTTAACCTAGTGAGTAGTGTGATAGGCGCACGTTAGAGCGAAGCATTGATTTGTGTTAAGGGCAAATTATTATCAAGTCCTTGTAATTTGTCTTAAATTACTATTTCATCTTTATTATTTTAAGAAGTTACTAAACACTCTGAGATTCGATTCATTAAACTACTTGTTTCCTCCGTCTAAAAAGTATTAATTTTACTGTTAAAACAAATTATGTGAATATTTAGTCCTTTACCTAATAATAAAAATTTTATTTAATCTTTATCTATTAGTAAAAAAGGAATTCTTTTTCATAAAAAGTAAGTATTTTAATTGGATCAAATTAGACACTTTACAGTAATTGTAAACGATAAAGATAAAATAAAAATTTCAATCAAATTTCAAAAACTTTATAATAATTTATCCATAATATATATATATATACACACGAGAAATCTACCATATTACTTTAATCTTATAATAACATCTTAATTTTTATTTTCATTAATTGAATATTTTAATTTTTATTAAATACTTAAAATTATAAAATATTTTAGTGAATATTTTAATTTACAAAATTAGATCAATCAAAAACATATTAAATAGTCAAAAATATAAAAATTATTAGAGGCATAATATGTCTTCCTAAAATTAAAAATGCTGCTACGATATTAAAATAATAAAGTTTAAAAAGTAAATCATGTATTTATATCCTTGTACTAAAACAGTTTATTTGATTGGCAGCAATGGATAGTATCGTCCACAGGCAGAAAAGAATATCCAATTTAATGGAGTTAGAGAAAGCACCTAGTGCAAACAAAAAAATTGGTGCAAAATAATAAAAAAAATAGTTCTAGAAATTAAATAATTTTCTCACTATTTACTAGTCTGCTAAAATTATCAAATGGTAGCCATAAATTTTTTTAACTTGATTAGTTATATAGTCAAGTACTTCTCTACATGAATTATAACTAATTGACTTTCACCACCAACAGGTCCGACACTATTTAAAAGACTTACAATTGATACTCTCAAATTTCTACTCATAAGAATTCCAGTTAAATATTTAAATTTTAAGTATATTATATTTTTTATATTATTTATTGATTCAACTTAAATTCAAACACAGTAAGTTTATTATTATATATTAATTTAACATTAATAAATTTACTATTAAGTGTTCAATAATAATAGAGCCAAGCCAAGCTAAACCGAACCTAGAACCAAACTCAACTAGAGTACTGAGTAAAATATAGATTTAATTAAACTCAGAGTCAAGTATTCAATCTCAAATTTCACTAGCCCTACCAAATGATTTCAAAACAATACTGCAATGGATTGGCAGAGAGTTGTTAAGAAACACAGCAGTCTCTTGTTTCTTAAGCCATGCAAGTCCTTTACAGAGCCACAAAAACAGTTTGAGATTGAAATCCTACCACTGGGATGGCTCTCGCATTAGAACTTTCTAGTTTTCAAATCAACCCATAAAATCAGACCATTTCTTCCATGCAATCTCTTCTTTTAAAAAAGAATAAGTTAACTAGTATTCATTTCAACTATATCAATTAGTGTTCAGTACAAAATTTCATTAATTACAATTAAGCAAAAAAAAAAAAAAAAAAAAAAAAAAAAAAAACAGTTTTGAGAATATATATTGAAAGCTCACTACTACTGGGATGGCTCTTTCGCATTAGAAACTCCTTTCTGAAGTTTTTCGAAAATCAAACCCAATAAAATTCAGAACCCATATTCCTTCGCATTCAGATTCTCATCTTTTTAAAAGAATAAGTTAAACTAGTAATTCATTTCAACTATATCAATTAGTGGTTCAGTTACAGAAATTTCATAATTACAATTTAAGCATATAAAAAAATAATATAAAAAAAAAGAAAAACACGAATAGGAGGCAACTATGGTAAGATCTACAGATTAAAACAATCAACATTAAAACACACCAAACTAAACAATGAAATCAATGATGGACATGCTGGACAAACATTCTCTTAACCTAACAAGAAGAAGTTAGACACCCTCACATTTTCTTCCTGGGTTCCTAATCCTACTGCCTCTCAAGTTAAATGCCGCCTTAATTTCACATCTCATGAACATCTTTTGGTTAAAAAGTGATGGCTGATATCAATCTACACCCACCGAGAGTGGATTTAAACAAATTAAAGGCAATGCACTACTCCTGTACTGATTGAGGCTACGCTCCTCTGACCAATGAGAAAAAAAAAAAAAAAAGAAAAAAAAGAAAGGAGGCAACTATGGTAAGAACTAAGATTAAAACAATCACATAAAACACCAAACAACAATAATCAATGATGAAGCTGGAAACATTCTTCACCTAACAGAAAGTTAAAACCCTCATTTCTTCCTGTTCCTATCCTTTGCTCTCAAGTAGCGCCTAATTTCACATCTCATGAACATCTTGTGTTAAAAAGTGTGCTGAATATCAATCTCACCCAATGATTAACAAATCTAAAGCAATGCATCACCTGTACAGATTGAGGCCTACGCCTCTGACCAATGAGCAAAACTGATCTCCAGTAAGTTTTTAGGTGAAAGCTGATTCTACCAACTTGAGTATGACTCTTATTCAAAAAAATTTAACCTAGTCCAATTCCTTTTCCTCTTGCAGCTTCTAGGACAGAGCTTGCATCTCCTCTAGTCTTAGATATGTTATAATAGCGATTCCAGAGTTTAATGGAGAATGGATACACTGATAAAGCTCTCTTGTAAAACCTCTCAGAGATTAAGTCAATACCTGCAATGCCGTCCAAAATACCTGCAGCATCAATCCATATGTACTCTGGTGCTATTGGAACCGCATGAAAAATTGCGTTGACCAAGGCTGAGCTTGCCCAGTACAACATACTGCCAGGAGCCATTTCAGTAAATTGCTCGCCTCTGCTCAAAAGCTTACAAGCAGAAATGGCTAATTGGTAGTTTGATGGCACTATCTCCAAGATGGCTTCGACAAAATCAACCAGTTCCTTTGGCTGGCTAAATGTTTGGGGTATAAGTGATGGTCCATGCCACATTTCAAGAACTAAGTTCACTAGAGAAAAATCATATGACACCGGACTCAATATATTACTAATTAGTTGCCGAACTCTTGGCTTTTCAATTTTGTTCATGAATAGTCTAGATAACGGCTCAGAGGGTGGGAGAGCCCGGGCATCATCCAAATAACCATTTAAAACATTCAGATGACAGCTTATGGAAGCATCCCCCTTTAACTGTGACTCGTATGTAAACAAGAACATGGCATGTTCTCTCAAGCAATGCTTGAAGAATGGTGCAGATGCAGCCTTGAAGGCTTTGTCCATGGCATTGCGAGCCTCGAAGTGATCACTATGCAGTAATTTAAAGAGAGAGAGATTTAGGTATCCAAATGTCATATCCACATTGTTAGAATTGGAAGTCAAGAAATCTGGATTTGATGCCGAGGTCAAATCCAATGACTCATCTGTGCTATTAGTACCTTTAGCATCCAATTTTCCTTTTTGAGGATGTTGAACTTCTGAAAAGGAGTCAAACCAGCGGACAATGAGTTCTTTTGCAAAATCAGGGTGTCCCTTTTGGAAGGCACATTCAATATATTGATTCCAGATACAATGAATTCCAGGAGTTTCCTTAGGCCAGTTCCTAAGGGCTTCCTCAAATCCCTCAAAACTTGTGTCCTCAAAATAAGTCATTTGAATCCTCGCAGATATGAGAGTAAATTCTAAGCAGGATGGGAACATCTTCATATAATCATCCAACAAACTACTACAGCACTCTAAGCCTTCGAGCACCACCATACATCTAATGTGGCAGACACCAAAATGTTGTGCTGATCGGAGATTGGTTTCATTTCCAAGTGATTCACTATTGGCATACACTTTAACAGAGTCCACAGCCATTTCTACCAATTTCATAGCCCTTTGCTTCTCCATCTCCACTAAATGAACATAAGGCCATTCAATTGCAAGGAGTTCTTTGTCACATTCAAACTTCTGAACAATAGCCTCTGGCAACTTCCTGTAAATTACTAAGTACACACAACAAACCCAGAACATAAATTTGTCAGAAATTGTTAAGCATGCAAGGATATCAGAGAGCAACGAGGAATGAGGCTCATCTGAATTAGTCGCCACAGGAAAGAGCGCACAGATTCTCTCAATGCCCTTCTCAACATTCCCAGACATGCACAAACAATCCATCATCTGCAAAAACAAGTCTAAGATGCATGCACTAGCATACATTTCATCCTTTACATAGGTAGACGAGTGACGGCAGAGTGCCGTAAGGGCAGCATCATATGCATCTAGCCGATCATCAAGGTGTAGACGACTGTTAATGTACATGAGCCAAAGTCCATAAGATCTGTCATTGTGTTTGACCTGAAGAAAGAGAGAGAGAGAGAGAGGGTTTCCATACCAAAAAATTCCATTTTCAATTCCATTCAAGGAAAAGAATTGGATGCAGAAGATAAATGCGCCATTTTGCTAAAACAAAAACAATGATCACAATATGATTCAAGCATGCCCCTTACACACAAAGACCTTCAGCAACTGTATGTTATCAGCTTTTATAACAAAAAACCAAAAGGCGGACAACCCATAAAAACACATTTTTACTATCTACATAATAAAAGGAGCATATTAATGATTTTCTTTCTCAATTTCAAAGAAGCCATCTACATAAACCTCTAAGTTACAATTGAATAATGCTAAAATCTAAAAACAGACTCGTAGATGCACTGAGCTTATACTTATCTAGTACAAGATATTACTGATGTAAGTGCATCTGAACTTAGAAGGCTAAGGCTATACAATTAAAACATGCTATCCCCCATAACTGTACCTAGACAATTGTTTCCTGCCTCTATTTAAATTACTATTGTAAATTGAACATAGAAATACCATCTTTTTTTCCATGGATTGATTATAATAAAAAATCAAAAGGAGCTGCAATCAGTCTCAGAACAACATTTTATGGAAAATCAGTAAGTATACTCCCTTGCTCTCAATAACATACCGCATATGAGAACATATCCTCCTTTGCCATTGATCTCACGTTGCCATAGTAAATGAGCAAGTAAGATATCCAAAGAATTTCAGATTTTGGATCAGCTTCAATAGCGCGTGAAAGTGCAGATAAAGCCTGGAAAAATAAATATTTGGGATGATAATAAAAGACCAATAATGATGTGAAGATTAATAGGAAAGCTACAATACTCACCTTGTTCATACCCTCCGGTTTATTGACCTCCTGACTCAGAATAAGGATGGCCATTTCCAATGATTGTACATTAGTAGGTAGCACTTGATTCAAATGATTCTAATATACATTAAGCAAAAAGAAAAGCTTAAATGAGATTACAAATCACAATAAATAACATAACAAGGCAATTATGCATCAATAACATGAAGTGAAAAAACCTCTTCTATCAAAGAGGCATAATCTATGTTTAGGTATATACAATATGTCAAAGACATAGCAATAACGAGAAATAAATCATTACGTCAACAAGAATTTTGTTTTTTCAAAAAAAAAAATATTATCAATAGGGACATCAAAAGATAGGCGCCACCCATATATACCAGAAGAATACACTTCAAGAAATTGCATCAAAAGATGGATTTCTGATAATCAAGAAATGGAATACATAAATTGTGTAAAGGCAACTTCAAGTGTCCACAATGCCTCTATTCTCTGTGTGTTATAAATAAAATAGCCATAAGAGAATTGCATCCCAGATATTCTCATTTCTAGCCCTACAATGAGAACTCGAGCGTTAAGCTCATCCCAACCTTCACTCAATTGATCTTGAGAATCACTTGCGAAAACAGCATCTATCATTTTTCATCTAATTGTCTATCCTTGAAATTATCTTCCCAGTGGCTTCGATCAGAAAATATAATATTTTAAGGTAATAAGCTTCTCGAAATATCTTTCCAAGGAGAAGAGTTCTTACCAGGCCTTTCCTCTCCCTCCAATGGTTTTCCACAAAAACATGTACCAGGCCACAGGGATAGATATTATACTAACACTTGCCACAACACCTTTTACAAATCTCTTCGAAAAGAAAATCCAAACATTAAATGATGAACATGCTTGGCTTGAATCCCAAATCCTATACTATGCATGGTTGCATAGGGAAAAGAAGAGGGGAGGGAATGAGGAAGAAGGGAAAAAATCTACACACTATTATGTTAAAGACTTAAAGAGGAAGAAGAGGGAAGTAATTTTACATTGGAGGGGTAGAAGGGGAGCATAACAATACATCTAGAAACAAAGTTTAGTGCCCCACTGAAAAAATTTGCATAGCTAGTGAATGCCTTTATTTCACTTGTTTTTTTCTTTGTTAAAAAAATAGTACCAGTACAGTGTTATTATACAAAACAATGAGGGATGGAACTATCTACACAAAAAAAAGAGCTTGAAGAACTACTTAGTTTTGGGGCTGATGGAAAGAGCAGTACAAGACAGCTTGCAGGTCTGAAATTCTAGTTGGGTTTGTGGATTGATTTAAAAGACTGAAAGACCAGAAACTTGAGCAAATAAGCAGAATGTCTAACCAAGACAAACTAACTAGGAAGCAAAATAACACAAGGAAAATAAGTGTCGTTTGCAATACAGTTCAGGTCTCACATCTAAACTTACTTGGGTATCATGGCTAGGGTTGAACTGCATCACACAAGTCAAATAACTGCTAGAGTTTTACTCAATCACAAAATGAATAATAAAGCATTACAAGCACAAGCATCTATAGGCAAAATTAATCATAAACCTTAAGAAACATTGAATCTTAGAACCAGACTTGAACTCCCGCAGCATACTAAAAGGATAAATGTTTTCCTAGACCAATAAGGAGTCAACACAAAACAAATATAAAACTTAAAAACAATTCATTAAGAGCCGACCCGTTCCACCAAAAATAGAAATTACAAATATAAATCTCAACCTCTAAGTTGTAAACTATTGGACCAGCACATAATTCACTGAAATGAGCATGCTTCTATAGCTCTACAGAGACTAAAAACAGTCAACATTGTCCCAAAATGAGCCTCGCATAAAAACCATACCACAATTCTAAGATTCTTTAAACTTGATTTTTCTTAAGTTTACCTGGACTCTGAAAATAAGATGAACAGTAAACAGACCTTCAAACTATAACACACTTCATTTGCATGTTATAATACACTCTTAGAAGCAAGGAATAACAGATATAAGAGAGCATCAAATAATTAGAAAAAAGTTTTTAACTCAATCCCAAAACACACAGAGGAAGAACATCATTTTTCATAATTCAAAATTAAAGAATGAAGCATTAAAAAAGAATGACATTCCCCATCCTAGGCACATAATTAAATTGACGCTTGAGACCAGGCGTTGCTCCTAAGAACTACAGTATCTGATAAAAATACTACTAAAAGCATTAACAACAAAGCTGACAATGAAATAACCAATAATAATGACAAAAAGCAATAAACAAACCGTGATTATATTTCTACTCTGAAAGTATGATGACTGTTTGTCCCAACTCCCATTGACCTCAATACGTCCATCATTGCCATGCAACAAAGGTTCATCAGCAGGCAAATCTTTTAGAATAAAATTGGATAAAGCTACACAGATGCTGAAGGATTTCTGCCAGCACTGTCCATTTCTCCGTGCAACAATGGACTCATATGAATGTGGATCAGCTTTCAAAATTTCTAAGCCAACCTGATAAGTTGGCAGAGTCAAAACATTGGGACAGTTGAGAAGTGCTGTTGCACCATTATATTTTCTCCCATGCAATCTTAATTTGACCTGACAGTCTGCACAAGCTTTTGAGCGTAAGCAATGGAAAAAACCATTCAGCACTTGGAAAAATAAGTAAAACTAATATTTCATACCAGCACAATCAGAATCATTGTGCTCATGTTGGCCAATGTTCTCACTGGAGAAGTCCCTAACATGCTGCCAAGGGCATTGATCATTGTTGCATTTCCCTCGGAGCTCATACATGCAGAGTGGCCAAAAAGGATCAACAGCAAGATCACAGGTAAAAGAGCCATTTTCATTCTCACACACCTCCCTGACACTCTCCTCCACTGAGTTTGATGTGAGAATGCTCTGCTGGACGTCTCCAGAATTGATGCAACCAGCAGCTTCATTGTAATAACCACATGTATCACCTTGTCGATTCTTTCTAATTTCTAATTGTGCTGAAGTGAATGGAGACATGACTTTCATATGTCCAAATGCACTTCTCAAAACTGAAGTGGGTGAAGATATGACAGCTGTTGATTGATGAGCTCCGATGGAATATTCATTATCTTTCTCTTTGTGGGTCTTAGGAGCCCTGTCGATATTTCTCCTAGGTAGACCATTGCCTAAATTAAAGAACAAAAATACCTTTAAGGATTAAAAAAATGGAATAAATTAAAATAAAAGTTTACAATAACAGATCTTTGAACTACTCAAATCAATGCTCCATTCAACTACATTACATGTCTTGAACCTTTCTCTCCTTGTCCACATTGCATACCTACATTTAAAAAAGTCTTCACAAACATTTTTTGGCATTATGTGCAAGTTTAGAACCAGCCTGCAAAATTATTTTTGAACTATACAAATCAAGTCCATAATATTATGTCTCAGTCCCTCCTTGTCAAAATTGCGTATCCCCCCCCCCCCCCAAAAAAAAAAAAAAAACTGCGCTACTGGTAGTTTGAAATGTGAGAAAATGCTCTTGGGCTGGTGAGTGCTGCCAAGAATTGGATGCAAACAGCAAAAGACTTCATGGTAATAACCCACATGTATCTACCTCTTAGTCGATTCTTTCTCTAATTCCCCTTCTAATTGTGCGGGAAAGTGGGAATGTAGACATTGACTTCATATTTCCAAATGCGAGCTTTCTCAAACTGATGGTGGAAAGATATGACAGCTGATGATCTGAATGAGCTCCGATGGTAATTCTTCTATTATCTTTCTCTCTTTGTGGTTTCTTCAGGAGTCCTTCCGATATTTCTCGTAGGTAGAGACATTGCCTTAAATTAAAGCACACAAAACACTACCTTTAAGGATTAAAAAATGGAATAAATTAATTAAACAGTCTTACAAACTATGTACCTCTCCTGTGAACTACTCATAGTCACATGCGTACCATTCAAACTATCATTAACATGTCCTTTTAGTGGGGGTAAACTTTAATCTCTCTCTTGTCCACATGACAATACCACTACATTTAAAAAAGGATCTTACATATCAACATCTTTTTTTTTGGCATTATGTGCATACGTTTATTAGAACCAGCTGCAAAAATTATTTTTTGGAACTATACAAAATCAAGTCCATTATAAATTATCGTCCGAGTCCCTCCTGTCAAAACTGTGCGTTAGTCCCAATCCCCTCTCCCCCAAAAAAAAAAATAAAATTTCATTAGAAGCCTCAGACTCGAATTTTTTGTTCGATGGTAACGTTGCAACTTTGGTTTTTAACTTTTAAGAGTTACCTTTCCCTCCCCAATGCAGAAGCGCAACTTTTTTGCAAAACAAATTAATAGAGTATGTGATGCTGTTGCACTCATATGTTTGTCTGCCAAAAATTTTACTCAGAAAATATAATTCAAGCCATACTATTGTTAACAGACAAGTTATATGTTGGCAAGAGAGAATATGCTGATCAATATATTCTGAAAAAAAAAAAAAAAAAAATTCATAGCAGTAGACTTTTTTTTTCATTTTCACGTTGCCCTTTGTTTTAACTTTTCAAGAGTTACCTCCTCCCAATTCATAAGCGCAATTTTGCAAAACAAATTAATAGAGTATGTGATGCTGTGCACTCATTGTTGTCCCCAAAAATTTATAGAAAATAATCAGCCATACATTGTAAGACAGTATATTGGAAAGAACAGAATATGCTGATGCATAATTCTGGACAACATCCAAGTTTGATTGTAAAATTTCCACCACAATCAAATTTTATTTCAATATGACAAGGAAAAGGAAAAATACATGCCAAATAGCTTGATAAGTGAGTAATTCACTGCCTTCCTGAATACTAAATTAGCAAAAAGCATTTAATTTTTACAATCCAGTCATTGAGATAAGTATAGGATGAGATATTACACTGGGTCAAGAACAAAATATAACAATTTTTTGTGTTTAAAGCTACCTACAAGTAAGAATGAACATGTGCAAAAAGAAAAGGCGCTACATACAAAGACAATAATACCGACAAATCCAGGATGGCACATGCTTGCAGAATTATTAATTCATAATACACAAACAATTAATCAGAAAACATTCAACATGACACCAAATACTACATATTTTCTATGAACAAAAAAGACTGCCTCAATCCATATTATCTATAAAAGATAATTACCTTTGAGATCAAATTCTTGATTCTTTTCTGCCTCTGATAATGGAGCACTGCCATTGCTTGTCTGAGTTCTTTCACTTCCATTATCATTTTCAGTCCCCAGATCATTTGCAGGCTCTGAGTTGGTTAAACCACTATTCTTTGAAAGAATTCTGCTTCCTAACCGTGCAAATAGTGCAGACCTTAATGTTGCCTCAAGAATCAAAGAATCCTGGGATCCATCATTGGAGAAATTTGAGTTTGAATGATTATGAATGTCATTTTGCCTTGCCAAGGAATTCGGCTCTGTTTGCTTATTTTTGAAATTGGGTTGCACAGTTTCATGGCCTAATGGAGATGTCTCCTCATCTTCATCTACTGATATATTATGATCATTTGATGGAGAGCTCACTAAATTTCCTAGATTTTTGCTGTTAATATGCAATGGCTCTGACGTACTTGCATCTGGTTCACTGCATGGTTCAGACCCCAAATTTTGCCCATTGACATGCCTATATGACATATTCAAAGGAGCACCATTCGCACATTGGACGTTTGAATCATACACTGGTTGGTTATGGCCATCATATTCGGCCCTCCTAGAATGATTTGATGGCAGCATTAGTTCTAGATTTTTAGATTTGTTGTCTGCATGGTTCAACCCAACTACAGCATGTTCCTGCTTCCTTGCAGACCATAACAAACTCGAATCACTTAAAAGAAATGATCGAAATTGGGCAGAGTACAGTTCCCTTTTGTGATAAAGTTCAGTGCATCTAGCATTAGCCTCCACCAAAGCCCTTTGGGCTTTTCGATAAGCTTTAAGAGCATTTCTTTCTTCTATTTCACATATGCGCCTCTGCTCTTGTGCTTCCTCCAACTCCTTGTCCAATGATTCCTCCACTTCAACTAATGAATGCATATCTATGGTGCTATGCTCAGATAGAATTGGAGCACCCAAATAATTCCGATGGTTCACGTCATTCAAAGATGTCTACACCCAAGAGTAAATTACAATAAAGATCAGAACAAAGGACCGGGAGAAGAAATAATGCTGAAAATCCCACAACATGCATAAGCATAATGTCACCATTTTGATATCCAGAGCAAGGATGCACCTGAAAAATGTTGTTTGATGATGGCTCAACTGTACTGTCAATATTTGTGCCTTCACGATAGTCGCAACCATTTATTAAATGCTTTTCACCAGTTCTAGTCTGTAAGGAAGAACCTGGTAGCTGTTGGCCACAGATCTTAACTGGATGATTCAACTCAGTAATATTCTGTAAAGTTTTATATAATATTAATGGGGTAAAAAAACAACAAGTATGGATGAAGTGTGAAATGTGAAACAGCTATAAAACTAACATTTAGTTAAACATAAGATGATTTGTAAATAGAATGAGGTGTGTATACATGTATGTATTATATTGCAGATAATGAAGCTCGAAAATTAATCAAGGCAATATTTATACCAAATATGAATAAGTTCAACGATCAGGTGCACTCAAATAAGCAAGGCAGTTGTATCTTTCTCAATACAAGAGAGTATTTTGAATAATAAGAAGTTAAATATATTCTGGAAGAATATACCACTTTAAGCAAGCAACAACATTCCTGAACTCAACACAACCAAATTCTAAACCATCCAACTGGGGTTCGCTCCATGAGTCATTTTCATCCGTTCCACTCAGTTTAAGGCTACATCTCTAGAAAGGTCTAAAGCCACTAAACCACTTTTCACTTCAGCCCCACATTATCCTAGGTCTATCCCTCATTTTCGCTAAACGATATGCTAAATGAAATGACATCAATTTTGAAATCTAGTTATTTCATGTAGCGGGTTATATAAGGAGTACTGAAAAGGTAGAAATCAGAGAAAGTAGAGTCTAATATGTGAAGTTTAAACAGTAACAAACAGGTCACCATAGAAAGCAATGAATTGTAATGAAAAGCGTCGAGTATGTTATATGCTCCAAGTTTCTTACTGTATTCTTTGGCAACACACTTGAGTCTATGTTTATTACAGGCGCAGTTTGGTTCAACAAGACATGGGGATCCACCTGCTTACTGCTCATGTCAGTCTGAGTACAATAACTGCTGCTGTTAGCTCCTGCAAAAGCATCAAAATTCTATTTGTTATGAAAAAACATAAAATTGTGGTATAAGACGGAATTTTTGAATAACAAACACTCACCATTTTTCAGTCCACTAGGTAGTTTCTCCAATGAAATATCTGCCCGTTTATCATATTGCTTTTGCCATTTAACAACACCGGACTCTGCTCTTCTTGTGGGACTTCCTTCTTGGCTATGATCGACCATACTCCTGTCCTGTGAAGTACTGCTCTCTAATGCTTGCTCTTTGAAAGGTCTAGTGGATTTCACAGCAAATATTTCTTGTCTCCTGTCTGATCTTAACTGGGTTCCACTTGTTTTAAAGCGTTTCCTGACTGGCTCTTCTGCTTCTAATTGTCTAACATCAGAGGTTGCATTAGATTTCCTCACTGCATCAGCACCTAGGCTCATGACCGCATAATCCCTGCCCGAAACTGAAGCAGATTCCTTATTTTGATGGGCAGCCTTCAGCTTCAGTTCTCTTTCTCGAAGTGCAATTTGCTGCCTCAAGTCCTGAAGTTTAGTGTTATTCAAACCCACACCTTGATCAAAACCATGCTCCTGGCTTGCAAAGTTTCTGTTTGTAGAATTAAAATTTCTAACTCGAGATCCTTGATCAATTGTTGAGGGCCCAGTACTTCCGGAATGAGCTCCACCATTAATCTTTTTTGTTGATGAGATAAATGTGCGACTAAGAGACGATTTCTTGGGCATTACTCTGTTTACATTTCTAGCAGCCTGCTGTAATTTACTTGATTTTGCTGATACAAGAGAAGGTACTCTTCGATTACCATTCACTCCAGCTGTATCCTGTTTGATTTTCAAATTCTTTGCTGCTCTGTAATCATCTGATTCACTTCCACTGTCATCATCTGAGAAGCTAATTACTAGGTTAGTATTGCCTCTAGGGGGCACAAGCCATCCAGGATTAGCAGATTTAACTGGCACTTGATTCTTCTCAAAACTCTTATCATTATTTGGTTGCACAGATGTTTGAGACTGAATATCAACAGAATTAGCAGGATTTATTCCCAAAGTAGACTTCCCTGTAGATCATATTAATCCACTTAGAAAATTTTTTCTTATAGCAGAATATCCAATTACTTTCCACAAAGCCAAACATATCACACATCACCTAAATCGACTTATATCAAAATATGCAAATATGGGCATAAACTTTCTTTCTCAACATGCAACAGAAGTTGGCAAAGTGAAGTCATCAGGAACGAGATGCAAGTCAGATAAAAAACTAATAGAAAAGATAAGACATATTATGGTGGTCTCATCAAATAATTATTATAAAGCCTAAGCACTTGGTCATGAAATGAAATTAGAGAAGCCTTGTGATGGACTTTGTACCAGACCAAACTATCAGATCACGTGTAATCACAGACTAAGGTGGATCGGTTAAACATTGACAATTCAAATAATCGAAAAATAAAAAAATAATAAATATTAGATCACATGTAACCAAGGACTAAGGTGGATCCATTAAACATTCACAATTCAAATAGTCTGTGACATCCCGACCCGGCAAAGCGATCCTAGGATGGCAGGCTAGCTAGGGTAGTGGAATGCGGGACACAAGAATAAATCGAATCATATATCGAAAAAATAGTCTTGACATCCGACCCGGCAAAAGCGATCCTAGGATGGCAGAAAGCTAGCTACGGGGAAGTGGAAATCGCCGGACACAAGAATAAAATCGAATGCCATATA
The DNA here is from genome assembly GCF_014843425.1 of Jatropha curcas. The sequence goes on from NW_023591140.1 coordinate 484,476, forward strand.
ATTCGAAAAGGGGAAAAACTAATCATTAGAAGGCGCCTTTTTTGGTGGAAATGGCTGGAGAGTTTGGAAGAACTCCAGGGTTAAGCGGTGCCTTGCTTAAACAGAAAATCTTGCTTAACAGAAATCATCAAAGAGGGTGACCCTCCTGGGTAAGTTTCATTTCACCTGGCAGGACAAAACCGTTGAGGGCGGCGTGTTGTGGTTGGCCGGATTGGGCCTGGGCACAACCCCGAGTGGCCAAAGCGACAATTCCTCTAATGATTAGAGTTGGGACGTGACATTTGGTATCAGAGCCTGGACCCCTCCAAGTAAGATTGTATGTTCGAGGACGAACCATGCGGAAAGCTGGTAGGCCTGTGACATCCCGACCACGGCAAATGCGATCCTAGGATGGTAGGCTAGCTAGGGAATAGTGGAATGCGGGACACAAGAATAATTGAATCATATGATCGAAAAAGGGGGAAACTAATCATTAAGAGATCGCCTTTTGGTGATGGCTGGAGAGTATTTGGAAGAGAACTAACTAGGGTTAAGCGTGCTTGCTTAACAGAAAATCCTTGCTTAACAGCAAATATCTCAAGAGGGTGACCTCCTGGGAAGTTTTTCATTTTCACCTGCGGAAGACAAAACCATGAGGACGAGGTGGTATGTTTGTTGGCCGGATTAGGCCGGGCCACAAACACCCAAGGCCAAATCTCAAGAGGGTGACCTCCTGGGAAGTTTTTCATTTCACCTGCGGGACAAAACCATGAGGACGGGTGTATGTGTTGGCCGGATTAGGCCGGGGCACAACCCCGTGGCCAAAGCGGACAATTCCTCTGGTGATTAGAGTCGGACGTGACATAGTCTCTCTCATTTAATTAAAGTTCCAATACAACCATTAATAGATAGGAAAAGCACACTATAAACTTTTTAATTCAAGAAAAAGTAATCCAAAAAATAGTGAAGTAGAGAGGCCAAACATTGTATCAAGTAGTGGCACATATATAGCTTAATTAGTAACCACCCTTTTCTTCTAAAGAAGTAGACAAAACTTTTCAGTCTCCCTCCCCACTTATTTATCTGTAATCTCTGAGTATGAATAGACATGACCACAGTTTAAAATCACCAGTTCCGCTTATAAGAAAGTGGAACCGGAACCGAACCATTTTCAGGCGGTTTCTAAGACGGTTTTGGAATTGCCGATATCAGTTTTGTTCTGGTTTGAAAATGAAATTAGATAACACTTTCTAATTTTTTTCAAAAGTTTTTTGGCTTGACCAAATAATAATAATAATAATAATAATAATAATAATAGTAATGGTAATAGTAATATTTTATTGAAAAATACTAAATCAATTTAATACAAAGTCTCAATTTATTCTAAAAAATTATAATAAAACAGAAAAGGAAAAAAGGATTTTCTTTGAAAACATCTTTTTCATGGTTTCATAACAGAACTGCCGGTTTTAAACCAAAGCTGTAGGTTTCGGTTTCAAAAATGAAGAACCAGAACTAAACCACACAATTTCAGTTATGGTTTGAAACTGAAACAGCTGACCACGATTTGGTGCCAATTTTGACCGATTCATTTTCAGTTTGGTTCTGGTTTGAAACCGAGTGGTCATGCCTAAGGATGAAGTGTTAGAGAGAAGATCAAAGAGAGTGAAGCAAGACTATATTGTCTCTAGAAAGCATGTGAACATATGCTTACATGTAAAGCAGGTAGCCTTTATGTATTTGAGAACTAATTGTTAATTAGTTGCCCACCAATGAGCAAATCGATATGATCTTATTATGCTTATGATGCCACCATGCACAACCAAATCTTTCTCACAATTTGCTTAACATACAATATTAGTATAATCTCAAAGCAGTCTAAAACATTTGGTGACACTTCATCTCAGGGCTTAAAGCAGGAGAGTAGAAAGAGCAAGTCATTATGAAAGATCCACAAGCTAAGGTATCAAAACAAATGGAATCCAGGCACAAAGAATAAAAATCCATTCCACATAATTAAGAATAAGGAAGAATCCCACATCAGACGACGAGCAAGACTTACTAGCCTGAATGCCTTCAGAGAATTTGTTAAATGGAGGTATAGGAATGGGCCCAGGAAGTACAGGCGGATTGACTGAACCGGCAGATTGTGTAGCAGAACCAGCAGGATATTCCTGTGAGAAAGGAAATCAATGCAAAACTTTACAAACACAGTGGAGCTTTACAAAGTGATTATATAAATCCAATAAACAAAGCAATTTCATGTAGGGTTAGCATCTAAGCAGACAAGGACAATACCAGAGGAATAATAAACATGGGAAACAGAAAGGATCTAGTGATCTACATATGCATCAAATTATAAAACAATTTCCTAATCAGAAGACAATATGTTGGATAGTAATCACACAATGCAACCCCAATAAAAAATTACGAATATAATTTAGAAAAAAAATAGCATAAAAAGAAAAGGAACAAGACTCAATTAAAAACCTAGACATGCAGCTTGCTCAGCTAAGGTAACATCCATACACAGAAAACAGAAGGCAAATGCAAACACCAATTTCCTTTCCTCCTCCTCTGTTTTCTCAGCAACCAAATTCATCGAAAAGTAACATTAAGCCGATAAAAAAATGAAGCTAAAACTTGCGTAACAAACTGCGAAACTAAACCCAACTGATCCGTATAAACTTAAAAAAAAAAAATACCAGTTGGTTGAAATTGAAACCGTTTAGGTTGAAAGCCATAGTGCTAACACCTAAAGCAGTGAACCAAATACCTACAACGGGGTAGCATGAGGTAATATTCATTTCTTACAAGCAGCTAATAAGAAATCAGTAAGAACACGCTCATTTTCCTTTTCTTTTCTTTCTAGTCCTTTCTCAGCAACCGAACAGACACCAGAAGAATAAAAAGTAGCAAATGAATCGATCCATAAATGAAAATTAAATCAATAAATGTAAGTAACAAGTAATGACTATAGTTGAACTGAGATAGAGTTTAAAAAGTCAATACCTCGCCGTCTGTTGAGGAAGAGAGCTCGCCTTCTTCTCTGATTTTGGTCAGAAGCTGAGGTGGATTAGGGTTCTCAGAATTGCAAGGATTTAAGGTATCGGATTGGATTTTCTTAATTTCATCTCTGCTCTCCATTCTCTCTAAAAATAGAAGGCAAAAAAATGCTTGTTTCTTTGCTTGGTTTCCGTTTCTCTCTCTCCCTAGAAAATCTACAGTTATTTAATGACACGGTGAGAGAGAAAATAACGCAAAGGAAACGCTGAGGAAACCAAAAGGAAAGCAACGAATCAAATCGAATCGCGAGTGGCGAAACTGAGCCGGCACTGACTGTGAGAAGATTACGTAAGTGTCCTTAAATTTGTCATTAACTACTAACTTTGTCCTTCGTCCTTACATAACACAAGTTTTTTCCTTTTTTTTAGTAAATCGTTTAAAATACTTTTAACTTCCCTTTTTAGTCCCTCTAATTTTATCAAATTAACTACTTTTATTTCTCTATTTCACAGAACCAATTGAAAAGTCCAACTAAGAGGTCGCTCCGTCGTTTTTTTTTTCACGAGTCAACTGAGCAAAGCAGATTCAAAGGTAAGAGAAAAAAATATAAATCGCAGAGTACCCCAAAACAATTTAGAACCTCCTCTTCTTTATATCGTCAAAGCCAATAATTTAAAACTTACCCCCCAGATGATGTCGTGCTCTCGAATCTATCAATATTCATGGTACTGCTCCTTACTCCACCGCCAATACAAACACCAGCAACAAAGCCAATACTACTGTCAATTGAATCGTCATAAATATTAACAAGTTGGAGGAGAGTTATGGGTATCGAAGTGTTAATACTGATTGAAGCACCAAAATAGACTTAAACACTTCTATCTCAGGCAAACCAAATCGAATCTCAGAATTGGTTCCAGCCCGAGAAGGAGAAAAACGAAGAGAGTTAGAAGGAGAAACAAAATGATCAGAAGAAGTAGGAGACATGCGGCAATTGAAAAATAAACTTTTCACTAGAGACAGTGAAGATTAGTTTGGTTGGTAATATTAGTTCGGATTAGTCACCAAGAACGAAAGGAAAAAAAATAAAATTTTCTTTCCCTTCCCTTTCTCTCTTTTGAAATGAAGTTTCGATAAAATTTTTTACGAGAAGCAGCTATTAAAAATATTTAAAAAAATAAAAACTATATAAGTAGAACTAGTTATCGATAAAGAAATGAAAGGGAGATGGAATTGGGAATTTGGAAAATGAGGAATTAGAGGGACTGAGAGAGAACGAGGGTGAGGGGTGCTTTTGTCTTTTCATTAATAATTAACAGTGGAAATGGCTCTTTTTGGATTTTAGTTGAACGTAAACAAAATATAGAGATCTTTTAATTGGTTCAATAAAATTGAGGGACGAGGTAGTTAATTTGACTAAACTAAAGGGACTAAATATTACTTTTTTTTTATAATTGTACCCAAATTTATCTTAACTTTTCATTTACTTTAATTTTATAATTTTTTTTGTCATAATTGCATTTTACATTCAAATTATGATAAATTTACTAAGCAAAATAGAAATAAATTCTTTAACCCCAACATATTGGATGTACTATCAGTGTCCTAAATTTAAATTACGAAAAATTTTATTAAATAAAAAATAAAAAATTGTGAGTCTCGCATCTATACATAGAGTTTATCTAATCAAAGATATTAGTCAAGTAAAACGGTGTGTTCACTTCAACCAAGTCATTATAATATTCTTGTCCACTCATGTATAGTCAACTTTTGTATCCATCACTTTTCTCCATGCCTCCATGTCCTCTCTTTTTTCTTTGGCCACGAACCCCATTTACAAAGCTATTGCAAAAGTATTTTGCTTTGTTTCAAGTTTCGTTTTCTCTGGTAGGCAGGCCGGTTCAGTGAACCGATGGTTCTGGTTCCAGTTTATTAAACCGTCATTTGAGATATTTAAAATTTTAAATTGGAATCGAGCGTTGAACCTTCGGTTCCGGCGAACCGATGGTTGAATTACGGTTTCGATTCAGTTTCAGTATTAAGCAAATTTTTAAAAAAATAATAAAATTTTGATTCCAAATTCATCAATAAATAATAATTTTAAAATGTTTAAATTTTATTAACTAACTAAATTATTATAAAATTTTAAAAGAAAAACTTCTATTAACTAACTTAGAAGTATTATTACATTAAATTTACAAATTTTGCTCTCCTGGATTCAGTTTTGCAGTATTAAGCAAAAATTTTTAAAAAATAAATAATAAAATTTTTGATTTCCAAATTCATCAAAAATAAATAATAATTTTAAAAATGTTGTAACATTATTAACTAAACTTAAATTATTTATAAAATTTTAAAAGAAAAACTTCTATTAACTAACTTAGAAGTAATTAAATTACATTAAGATTTACAAATTTGTGCTCTCCATTTCATTTAATTATAGAAAAACTATAAAATGAAATATAAAGTTAATGGAAATGAGTTTTGGAAATTATTATTTTCAAATACTCTAAGAAAATTATTAAAAAAATTCAAAATGAAGTAAATTTATGCAATATGGACAAATTCCTTGAGTATTTTAGCAATGAAAGAATTTGGAATTGGATGTAACAAAATAAAAAAATAAAATAATAAATAATTTCAATATTAAGGAAATAAAGCAATAGAAAAAATAATGAACATGAAAATTGAGAGAAATTTTGATTGAGAAATAAGCAAAGTTTAAGATATAAATTTGGGTTGTTGAAATAAAAAATACTAACTCATCAATATTTAATACATTTTCTCATTTAATTAGTTTCCCAAATTAAATCCCTTATAACAAAAAATAACAACTATATTTTGGATATTTTAAGTAAATTATCGGTAAATAATAAAATATAAATGATTAAAAATGAATAAAATTTATTTACCAAAAAATAAATAAATAATATATATAATATGCAAAAACTATCTTGGTTACACTCTTTTTTTGTACACTTGAATTTTTTTTTTTTATAAATCAACTATTCATGTACCATTTTTGTACTAAAATAAGTCAATCATGTGTTTTTTTTTTTTTTTTGTACAAATTAAGTCAAATCATGTGTTTTTTTTTTTTCATCACTTTTTATAACTTATGTACCATTGTACTTCTCTTCACCATAAGTCAAAATCAAGTGATATAAATTTTTTTATAAAAATTTTAAGCTACAATTTTTTTATCAATCCGGTTCAGATTCATATTTTAACATTCACATGAACCTTAACCGGCCCTTGAACCGCAAATTCCAATTTAAAATTATGAACCACCGGTTCCGATCTGGTTCCAGTTCATCTACAGTACGGTTCGATTCCGGTTACAACCGAACCGGTGGCCATGCCTATTCTCTAGATTACTCTTCTTTTCCTTCACTAATGTAAGAAAATTTAAATTTAAGGTGTAAAAGTGTGATAAAAGGTTTGTTATAATTTAAATTTATGGTATAATTGGGACTATAAACTTGTCCTAATTTGAATTTAGGGTGTTGTTGTGATAGAAAATTAAAATTGGAGTATTTCAAAATTTAAGTTTAATTTGAGGCACAATTATGATAAAAAAAAAAAAGGTTGGAAGTATTTTAAATGATTTATTCTTTCTTCTTTTATTCATCATGAGGAAATGGTTACAAGTCACATATTTTATTTTAATTATTAGATAAAATTAATTACTATGAAAAAAACAGTTGTGAAATTGATTAATTAGCAATGGAATTTTTTTTTTTTTTTTTTTTTTGCTATAAAGCATGATGAGTAGTGTCGTTATTTGTAATTATATTATATAAAAAACTAGCAATATCCAAATAAAGTAAAATTGAAATAAATAAAGTAAAATTGAAATAATATTATATATAAATATTATATATATATATATATATTAATACTAATTATAGATTAATTATAGATTTTTAAAGGAAATTTCATTTATTATGCTGTTAAAAAATATTATAAAGACAAATCAATAAAAAAAAAATATAGCGTAATTTTTTATCGTTAAAGTAAAACTTAGTAGACAGAGATGTGTTCGAGAATATTGATTAAAAATATTGAAATTTATAGAGATGAATAAAAAAAAGTAAAATGAAATGTGATAAAATTCATTAATTTAATTTATTTTCAAATTAACGTAAAAAATAATTAACTCACTATTTCATTAAATCTTCAACTTATCATGTTATTAAAATTATAATTAATCAATTATATTTAATATAATTTATATTTAACTATAATATTAATTTAATAAAAAATTTTAATTTTTTAATAATAAAATAATAAAACTGCCCCTCATATCATTAAAAGGTTTATAAATATAAATTATGTAATTTATTTATATCATTAAAAGTTATATAAATTGTTACTTAATACACTATTAATTCTCTAATGTTATATTAATCAATTACATTTAATACAGTTTAATTCAATCATAAATTAATTTATTTTCAAATAAATATAAAAACAAACAATTAAGTCATACACATGTTATTAATTTAAAATTCTACGTGGCAATATTGAGAAAAATTTTGCCTACTTTATACATATATATAGTTATTTGATAGTTTACAGTTACAAAAATATGTTAAATAATCTTTAAAAAATGAGACAAAAAAAGTTTGAATAAGAACTACTAACCCCATTAGTGGAAATAGTTGAAATATAGAAAATTTAAGTATATATATTATATTACTTATATATAATATATATATATATATTAATATATATATATATATATATATATATAATATATATATAATGAATTCAAGTAGGATATAATGAATTCAAAGTAGGAATTCAAAGTTTGAGTAAGAACTATAAATCCCGTTAGTGAAAATAGTTGAAATATAGAAAATTATGAACTTTTAAGAAAAAACGAATAATATATTTAAAAGTATGGACCAATACATATTTGCCAAGAATACAAAATAATATAGTGATACAACTTATATATATAGTATTTCAAAGAAAGCTAAAGTTTTTCTTGATGGTAATCGATTCAAAATTTTAAAAAAGTGCATTAATACACAATTAAAAAAAAAAAACAGAAACATTTAGATATGAAAGGTTACATTAACTATTGTTAGAGGAAATATTTGTTAATTCACAAATTTGAGAGTAAACATTTGTTACAAAACAATAATTATTAATCGAATATTTCATTGTTATTAAACTTTATCATTTTTTAAAAACTAATAATTAATAATATTTACTTAAAGCCAATAATACATTAAATAACCAAATCAAATCAAATCAAAAATACTAATTCAAAATAAATCAAAACCAAACCAATACATTGATACATTGAATAATCAAATAAAATCAAATCAAAAACACTAACTCAAAATAAATTCAAATCAAACCAAACCAAAACATTAATACATTAAATAATCAAATCAAACCATACTAAGTGGAAGCATAATTGAAGGAATATGTCATCTGTCAAATTAAAATACCAAGTGGATATGCCACATGTCAACTTTTCTAGGAAAAAATTGTTTGCTTTATATATATATATATTAGCGTTATACCCATGCTATTATTAATGATTTTTATTATTGTATTATATTGTGTAATTTTTTTTGAATTTGTTGCACTATTTGTCTAGACTATGTATTTTTCCCTTTTTTTTGCTTTCTCGTTAAATTATATTTAAAACAAATATTAGGTGCATTTTTAGTATAAAACTCTAGTTGTGATAAGTTTCAAAACTATATTTGAAATTTTTTTATATATTATTCAAATCATAGTTAAATTCAAGTAATCTTTTTTTAAAATACAAATAAATTCAACTAATCTAAACTATATCACAAATAAAATACAAATAAATTCAACTAATCTAAACTATATCACAAATGTTTTAGCTTTGACTACACAGTGAATTGCAATTTAAAAATTTTAAATAAAATAAAATGCATTATAAAACTCTCATTGTAAAAAATATATTATAGCTATAGTTGTTTAAAAATTATATTTTAAAATATTTTTATATATATCATATCATTCATCATATTTACTAAGCAGTTTTTTGTGCAAAATGTTCATTTAAATTAATTTTAAACAATTCGAATTGAAATAAAAACATTTAGTCTTTTGTTTAATCAAATTTTTATTATCAGTTTTTATTATTAATAATTTCAAATAATGATAAATATATTGATAAATGATTAATCATTTATTATATAATGATTGTGATAATTATTTATGTAAATTAATTGTAAATTAACTAAAATATTAAATTTTTAATATTTAATTTAAATTATTTAATATCTCAATTTTTTATTAAATTGATTTGTAGATAAATAATTTTTAGAAATTTGTATGTTTAAAATTTAATTTAAATAAAATATAAATTAAAAATTTTTATATAAATTGTAATTAGATAAACCTTTTTTTTTAAAAAATATATATAAAATAATAATAATAATAATAATAATTTTAGAAAATAAAATATTATTTTTAATTTTATTTATTTATATAGTCAAATAAAAATTTATGATTTGAAGTGCTAATTATTTATTTAATATTTTATTAAGTTAAATGATTAATTTCTTACTGTATTATTAATTATTATGTCTTAGCATTTATACTTTTCATTTATTTATAAGTTAATTTCAATAAATAAGAAATTAAAACAAAACAATTAATATACCATAATTATAAATTTTTCAAACATTTTGTAATCCTCGAAATCTTATGCAGCATAACCTAACTATTCTAATCCTACGCGGCAATATAAAATTTTTTGCAATCCTATATGGCACTCTCTAGGGTAATAATTAATATAATATCACGTGGCACTTTTTAGGAAAAAAATGTCTATTTTATATATATATATATATATATTTATATATATATATATATTATTTTATTATATATATATATATATATATTATTTATTGATATTAATGAGTTACTTTTTATTCTTCTCAAATTATCATTAATTTTCTTTCAAAAAAAAAATATTGGACCAGTAATACAATTATTCCAATAGCACTAACGTTTAGACTATCTCTCTCTTACGAATAAATTCCTAAAAACAAATTTCAATATATGAAATTGATATTCACATTGCAATGACTTCAAAAATTATTTATGATTATACACTAAGATATAACCTAATGGTAAGTATACGTATGACTTGATCATTGATCTAGATTCGAATCTCTTCCTCTAATACAAACAAAAAAAAAAAAATATATGATTAATACCATTGTCTTTTTTGTGAACCTAAAATACAAAAATTGAACAAAATATAAACAGTAGATTGATAATTAATTACTTTTAGAAAAGGTAAAAAAATTAAGAAATACATTTTTAAAATTAAATTACCTATCGTAAATATTGTTCAACACTTCATCAAATACATCAAAGATAAGATTTCATACCGTATAAGTTAAACACCAACATTTCATTCTTTATTTATGATTTCTACTAGAGATTCAGCTTTACAAACATAAGGATGAGACTCGATAGTGAGAGAATCACTTATTCTTCACTTTAGAGAAGGAAAGAAGTCAGCGACATAAAGAGAGAAGAAAAAAAAAAAACTAGAATAAGTTTTTGATTCTGAAATTTTAAAAAATCTCTTAAATTGAAAATTTAATATATTATTTGATAGTAGACATAATTAAATGGAGACATAATTAAAATTAAAAAAGCGTAATAAACTGTTAGTAGACTATTGTAATTAATTGACTATACTGTTGTAAGATAGCTGTAAATAACCATCAATTAGGAGACAAATTAGACATCAGTTAAGGAGCTAATTAAGGCTGTAAATGTCAACTATAATTAGGAGACAATGGGTATCAAGTAGGAGACATATTAGGCATCAATTAGGGAGTCAATTAAGGCTATAATTGCCAGCCATAATTAGGAGACAAATGGGCATCAATTAGGGCTGTAATTTAAGAATTTATTCCCAAATTTATGGATACTTAGTCTATTTAAACCCAATCAGCTTGGGGGAATAAACAAGCAAATTTTTATTAAAATTCCATTGAAAACAGCAAGTTTGTCATGGTATCAGAGCCTAATTAGGCAATTTTAAAGCTGTTCTTTTATGAGTTTCAGCTTTGTTTTTTTTTTAAGAACCAAGTGCAGATTATGCTGTCTTTAATTCTGCAGTTTCTGTTTCTGCTTTCTTTGTTTAGTTCATATCTTTGATGAACTCTCGGTCATAGAAATTCCGAATTTCTATTTGGAGGTTCTCTTCATTTGGAAGAGATTATGGTGGACATTTTTCTGCAACTTTCTGGCTGTAGGATTTTCATCGTGATAGGTCTGTTGCTTCTTCTAGTAGACCTGCTCCTGGTTTTGTTATTACTAATTTTGCATTTCTGGTCTCCTTGTGCTATTTGAGATGGCCACTTCCAACACAGTTGAGAGTTTTCATGTCCGTTTCACCGGAAAAAATTACTCTTCATGGTCCGTCCTTTGTGCTATTTGAGAATGGCCACTTCCAACACAGTTGAGAAGTTTTCATGTCCGTTTCCACCGGAAAAAATTAACTCTTCCATGGGAATTTCAGTTTCCAGCTCTTTGTTACATGGAAATGAACTGTTGGCCATGATAGACTTGGAAAGGGCCATATAGATGGAAGTGATCCAGCTCTTAAAGATGCTAAGGAGTTGCTTCATTGGAAAGTTAGAGATGCAAGAGTAATGACATGGATTCTGGGGTCAGTTGACCCTCTTATTGCTTCTAATTTGAGGTCTTCTAAAACTGCAAAGGCCATGTGGGATTACTTGAAAAAGGTTTATAATCAAGACAATGCTGCAAGACATTTTCAATTGGAGAGCGATATTGCTAATTATTCCCAAGGAAATCTCTCCATTGAGGAATATTATTCTGGTTTTCAGAATTTATGGGCTGAGTTTACTGACACTATTTATGCTAAAGTACCTGCAGAATCTCTCTCTATACTTCAAGAAATTCATGAGCAAAGCAAAAGAGATCAATTCTTAATGAAGTTGAGGTCTGAATTCGAGACACTTCGCTCAAATTTAATGAGTCATGTTCCTTCACCTTCTTTAGATATTTGTTTTGGCGAATTACTTCGCGAAGAACAACATTTTCTCACTCAGAACTCTCTCCAACAAGAAAATACTGTCACAAGAACTCCTCATCCATACAGAAAATACTGTCAAGGTTGCCTTTTGCTGCCTAAGGAAGAGGAAAGGGTCGGGACATGAGTAGAATTTCATGTTTATAACTGCAAAAATTATGGCCATATTGCTGCCAATTGGTGAAAATTATGGCCATATTGCTGCCAATTGTGGAAAGAAGTTTTGTAATTATTGCAAATTGTCAGGACATGTCATAAAGGAGTGTCCGACACGGCCTCAAAATCGAAAATCGAATGCTGCCCCAATTGCACCAAATAATCTCACTCATTTTGTTGCTTCAACGGTTTCTACAACTCCCTCTTCAGCTGCTGAACCTGTGATTCTTACTCCAGAAATGGTACAACAAATGATCATTTCAGCCTTCTCCGCCTTGGGACTACAAGGTAATGATACCCCTTCCTCCTCTCAACTTTGGCTTGTTGATTCTGCTGCCTCAAATCATATGACAAACACATCTAGCATGCTTACCAATGTTTGCAAATATCACGGTTCAACTGAAATTCAGATTGCAAATGGTAGTACAATACCTATTACTGAGATTGGAGATCTTAGGCCATGTTTCAACAATGTTTTTATATCTCCAAAGCTCTCAACTAAGCTTCTTTCGGTTGGTCAGTTAGTAGATAACAATTATGATGTGCATTTCTCTTAGATAACAATTATGATGTGCATTTCTCTCTTAATGGTTGTCTTGTGCAGGATCAGGCATCGGAGACAGTAATCGCGAAGGGGCCTAAAGTTGGGAGACTATTTCCACTACTATTTTACGTTCCTCGTATCTCTTTATTTTCTACCATAGTTATTAGTAAGAGTGAACTATGGCATAGACGTTTAGGTCATCCTAATCCTGTTATTTTGTTTCATTTATCAAATTCTGGTTTCTTGGGCAATAAAGAACTCCTTGCTAAGGTTCCTTTTGATTGTTCCACATGTAGACTCGGTAAAAGCAAAACTCTTCCTTTTCCTTCTAATGGTAGTCGTGTTGTTTAATGTTTTGATATAATTTATAGTGATGTTTGGGGCATTATGCCTGTTATTTCTCATGCTCAATACAAGTACTTTGTGACATTTATTGATGATTACAGTAGATATACATGGGAAATTCTTCCTTGCCCTCCAAATGTTAAGCCCATTGGATGCAAATGGGTTTATTCAGTCAAGCTTCGTTCTGATGGAACTTTGGATCGGTATAAAGCTCGATTGGTTGCTCTTGGCAATAAGCAAAAGTACGGAGTGGAGAGGCAGAATATAATGTTCTTACTGAATTCAAAATTTTCTTCGTGAGAAAGGGATTTTGTCTCACAACGTCATGTCCTTATACACCACAAACAAAATGGAAGAAGTTACTGAGCGTTAAAAATCGTCATTCTTTTTGGAATATGTAACCCGTACTTTTGTTAATTGGATATCTTTCAGTTTCCTCTAAGTTTTGGCTTGGTTAGAAGCCTTATCTACTGCAACTTAATCTAATTAATAATAGAATGCCTTCTCAGGTATTAAAATGGGGTCTTGACCTTCCCATATTTTCGTCTCCTGTATCATCAATCACCTATTATTCATTGGATTTAACACCATTTGGTTAACTCGCCCTTCCTTGTGCTTTGTTTTATGTTCACTCTACCTCTCAATGAACGTCATAAACTTCAGCCTCAATCTGTTAAATGTTGCATTTATGGTTAATAAATTTTCATCTCAAAAGGGTTTTTGGTTTTGGCTATGATTCCACTTTTCTAACAAAATTTCGGTGTTTTTTCTCGAAAAAATGTTATTCTTTGAGCATCAATATTTCTTTCCTTAGATCTTGCTAAGTCTTCTTTCTTTTCTTCCTCCCCATTCTCTCCAATTTTTGACGGGCATTTACCAACATATGTTTCCTAATCCGGTTTAAGCCTGGATTTGTGTAATGAAAGACGTCAAACCATACGGTGCCTCTTCCGAGATTGATCCCTCTCATCTATGTCTGATTTTCTCCTGAATCTACTTCTGCATCGTATCTACCAGGAGGTATCCCGACCGCCAAGACGGTATGCGGTTTTTCTGATCAATCCTACTGGATATTCTGCCACTTTATCTGAATATTTTTTATTCCATCTTGTTACTTTCACAAGCCTCCCAGAATGACGTATTGCAAAAAAGCCAATGCAGGCATGAACTTCAAGCTCTTCACGAAAAATCATACATGGGAACATTCTTTTCCTTGGCCCTTCCAAATGTTAAAGCCCAGTTGGATGTTTAAATGGTTTATTCAGTTCAAAGCGTCGGTTCTGCATGGAACCTTTGGATCGATATTAAAGCTCGATTGGTGTGCTCTTGGCAATAAGCAAAAGTACAGATTTGGACTAGAGGTGAGACCTTTTTGCTCCAGTTGCCAAAGGATGACTACGTGTCCGATTACTATCTATTGCAGTTGCTACTTCTTAGGATTTGGGCCTCTTCATCAAATGGAGTCAAAAATGCCTTTTTTTTTTTTCATGGTGACAATCCTTAAAAGAAGAGATATTTATATGACAACCTTCCACTGGGTTTTTTTTTTAACTTACCCTTTTCATCTTCAAACACAGTGGTAAGTTAAAAAAAAGTTCTCTGTATGGACTCAAACAAGCTCTCCACGTGCCTGTGTTTGAACAAGTTTCCGGTCTTTACCTTAGCTTTCCAGTTTCAATTTTGTGGCAAAAGCAAATATGGACTCCTCTTTTGTTTTTCCTTCACAAGAGCTCTTTGTTCTGCTGGTTTTTTTGTTTTTCTTACTCCTTGTTTATTGTAGATGACATATTTTATCACTGGCGGCACTAAACACATCAACAATCCTCAATCTTCAATAACAATTTCTCTTTTTTCAAAATTTCTTTTAATATTGAAGGGATTCTTGGTCCACTTACATTATTTCTTTTAGGCATGGAAGCTTCACTATGATTGTTCTGGGATATTTTTGCTCATCAACACAAAATACTACTACAGATTTGGATTACTAGCAGGCCTTTCAGGATTCATTCCAGTTGATTACCCCTTTGGGAATATTAAAACATATCAAGCTATTCTAGTTTCAAAACAAAGATCTTCTTCCTGATCCATCTCTTTTATCAGCCAATTAGTTGGCATATTTTTGAATTATTCTGACTGTTACACAGCCCGTATTTCTTTTTGGCAGTTCAGCAAAATTCAGTCAATTCCATGAGTACTCCGCGTCACTTACATTTCTTCGGGTGGCATGTTGCGTTTCATTCGAATCATTCGCTATCTTCTTGGGTACATCTTCTCAGGGTTTATTCTTTCCTACTGGTCTCTCCCGTATGCCTTGTTTGCTTACAGTGATTGCTGATTGGGTCGTTGTCCCGAGTGTGAGTCACTTGACGCTCTATAACTGGTAGTGTATGATTTTCTTGGCGATTTCTTTTGATTATCTTGGAAAATTAAAGGAAGAAACAATACCGTATTTCAAAAATCTTCTACTGAATCTAATATCGGGCTATTGTCCGCTTGCCTTGCTCAGAGATTGTTTGGTTACGTGGGTTACTTTGCTGAAATGGATTTCCTCAGCCTCGTTCTACTCCTCTGCATTGGCTGACAACACTAGTGCCATAACAAATTGCTACCAAAATCCTGTTTTTCATGAACGTACCAAACATATCGAAGTCGGACTGTCATCTATTCGAGAATGGCCGTAGATACAGGTGTCATTTCTCTTTCACATTGTCTCCACAGCTCTTCAAATTGCATAATGTCTTCACAAAATCTTATGACAAGACAGCGTCATCAATTTCTCTGTTGGCAAATTTTGATGCTTCTTGATGCCCAAGCAATCAATTTGAGGGGGGGATGTAGTCATTAACTATTGTAATTAAGTTGACTATTACTGTTTGTAAGATAGCCTGTAAATTAACCATCAATTAGGAGACAAATTAGACATCAATTAGGGAGCTAATCTAAGGCCTGTAAATTGTCAATCATAATTAGGAGACAATGGGGTTATCAAGTAAGCGAGCACATATTAGGCATCAATTAGGGAGCCAATTAAGGCTGTAATTGCAGCACATAATTAGAAGACAAATGGCTTGATTAGGGCTATATTTAGAATTTATTCCCAAATTTGTGGATAACTTCAGTTTATTTAAACCCAATCAGCCTTTTGAGGGAATAAACAAATAAATTTCATATTCAAAATTCCATTGAATACAGCAAGGTTTGTCATAAACCACATTCAATATTTAGTCCAAAATATTTTTTATAAATTTTTATAAATTTTATTTTCTAAACTAAACAATATGAAAATTTTACATTTTTCAAAATACACGTTAAATTTTAATATTTAGTCTCAATGCTTCAAAAAGATAAGGAAATACTCATTGAGAAAAATACAATTATATTTTGTGATCCAATTTGGGGAGGACTACCTCTTGTATTGGCCCAAAAAGTTTTGATTGGGCCCAGCATTTTCATTTGTGGGACCACACCTAAGGCCCAGCATACTTAAACATGGCGTTTGGATAAGGACATTAATTAAATTAAAAAAAAAAATTATGTTATTTGTTGATTTCTCATTTGGGTCTCTGTTTATAACCCTTACAGTTGCACCATTTTTTGGTTTCTTCTAACTTTTCTGCTCTTCCATTTCAACAATCCTTAAAATCCAAAGCCAAACAAGAAAAAAGGGAAAAACTAACAATGTCGAAGCTTCTCTGGACATGTCTCTCGATTGATATAATCAGCAAAAAAAACAATCGACATGGAGGAGGAGGGAGGTGGCAGGATCGCTACCAGCAATTTTCAGAGGTAGAGGGCCGAGGCCGAGGCAGGAGTTTGGCTGGTTTCTGGTCGACTCATTGCCCTATCCGCCGGTTTCTCCACCGAGATCCGGTTAGACCCTTGCCTTACCCAATGCCACCGGTAACCCTTAAATCAAAGAATTAGTAATTCTAGTTTTTCCTTTTTTTTATCTCCCGGAAAGAACATAAAAAGTGTGAGCACTCTTTATCTGAATTATCTTTTGTATATTTATATATAATTATGTTTTCTTGTGTATGAAGTTTCCAAACTCATATATATAGCGTAAAAAAAAATGTAATGTAGGCAACGCTAGTGCGGGACGATAACGTCACCAATTTGGAGGGTTTTCTAGTAAGGAGTCGGGTACCAAGCTTATACGTATCCAACTTGGATTATGGTTCTTCTAATGAGGACATCACAGGTATCCTTCTTCTTTTTTGTTCTGAATTTCCAGTGATGATATTCTTGTGTTTGTACAAGAAAACTCCCTAGGTGGTATTTTTTGCTTTGTTTATAATAGGTGGTTCGTTATGTTGGTGGGCCCTTGTCTAAACTTCGGAACAATTCAAATAAAATTTTTCTTGAGTATATATACTATATATTGGAAATTTTTAAGTGAGTAAATGTATTTTCACTGGATATAGACATAGGCTTTGTGAGTTAGTATCTAAGAGTTTACATGGTTTTTCCCTGTCAATTTATGATTTTATTCTTTTTAAATCTTGGATTGCTCTGCCTATTTTTAGCTAAATTTGTTTTTTCTTGCATTATCATGGTCTGCACATTTTATTTTTGAAGATTTTGCAACCACAAATGGTGGGATGCTTCATGCACCGAGTCATCCTTTTGCTCAAATGGTAGAGTCAATCAGCATTATATTGGCAGGTTTTGCAATTATTTCATTAGTGTGGGATTGTAGCATCAGTGTTAGTAATTTTTTTGGCCAGTTATGCTGTTAAGATTGGGCAATATTGCTTAAAGAGGCGAGTTCATGCCAACATCTAGCTATATCCTGATTTAAGGAGCAAAGTCAGATAGTATATCCACAATAGTCTTATCCAGAGTCGATATTCACTGTGCTAGCACCACATGGCCTTCTTCCTTGTTGTCATCATTGGGACTAAACTTTTATGTGTCATTGCAAGACGCAAGATGAAGAACTTGAATTATTATACATTAATGGATTTTAGTCTTTCTGCAGTTGCTTTTCTCAGATGTTGCGTGAATTAAAAGGTACTTCGCTCCCATTATGATAAAAGTGGAAGATCCAAAGGTATTTACTCGTATTTAGGGTCTGTCTCTCTCTCAAAAGTTTTGCATTGCTTACCTATGACTTG
The DNA here is from genome assembly GCF_014843425.1 of Jatropha curcas. Next base: position 502,702 of record NW_023591140.1, read on the forward strand.
AGATAAATTCTCTTTCTTCTTAGGGAAACAGCTGAAGTTTCTTCGCCACGCAGGCAGAGCCCTAGCTTCTTACTCAAGAGCATAACAAACTCTAATGTTCACACAGCTTTGATGGAAAACCAATTAGAACTCTGCATCCTTGGAGTGAGTGGGAGAGTTTGATATATAACACACATACACTGCTCGACCCTTTGTCCATATGGGCTTTAACGACAACCAGCAACTTGGGGAAAACACAATGGTGGCTTTAGAAGGTTTATACTGGTGTTAACTGTTTTATTTTATTAATTCATATGTTAACTATTAACAAAACAACACACCATCTATTAAGCCCCATTTGACTTCTTAAAATTTGTTTACTTTTAACTTGGACTTTGTAACTTGGAAGGCTTAGCTGCATTCACAGGTTCTTGCAATTTTTTAGCATAGTATGTAAAGGAAATCAGTCTACTTGCTTTAATTGTTTTTTTTTACGGGCCAATACCGATACTTAATGGGCTTTGATTTTCTGAAGTTATATCATAATTTGCATTTATTCTGGAAAAACTCATGTTTTTCAATTCTTCTTTCTTCCTGTTTAGATTTCCACCCAAATATATATATATATATATATTCATTCTTGTCCTGTCAAATAAATATAATTTCATATATTTAAACCTCATTAATGCTGTTGGTTTCTATACATATAATTAAAAAAAGCAAAATTATTATGTTTCTACTTGATAACTAAATCAATCAAAGTTACTCTTAAACAGGTAGTTAATTCAACATCTTTAATCATGCAATACTCTTTTTGGTGCTAAGAGTGGCAAGAATGCATGACTCTCTGGATGAGGATTGGCAATCTATAGCACAGTGCAACCTTAATTATTGATGGATGTGAGATGGTAAAAAGGAAATTTAAAGGACCAAAGGGAGTATATTATTCTTAACTTTTCAGGGCTTTTATGCCTATGTTTGGAAGAGGGAGGAAGTAAAATAAGGGTGATGATGATTATTCATTTCCCTTCCCAAAATGGAGTGAAAATTAGACAAGAGAAGGTGACATTTTCACCCTCTATTTACATTCCACAACCATATTTTAGGGACCAGTCCAAACAAAAGCATTAATTTTAAAGTGATAATTTTCTTAGGTTCTTTAAACTTGTTCTATGAAACTTGATAGATTTGAAGTTATTTATTATCTGTTTGAAATCTTTTGAACTGTTGAAGGAGAGTTCCTTTCCTGATTTCTAGTCTTTTACATTATGAGCAATAATATACCTTCCCCCTCCCCCCAATAAGAATGCTTTTCAATTGTTATTTGGAACAGCGGTCAAGAAAGCCTTGGAACTAGAGACAGCGGACATACTGTGTTCATGGTCGAGGCATAACACCAGGGGCCAGGGCAAGGGAGATGGCCATGGTGAAAAAGTTAACTTGCCAGATGAAGCTTGATGCTGATTTAGAGCAGATTCACTTTGAAAGCCATGCAAATAAGTTTGATCTTAAAAAGTTATTTGAATATTTTCCTTGCATTGACTGCTTACTTCCAAATAGGGTTTTGTTAATTTTTGGGGTGAAAGAAGTTAGAATGCTAGACGGATTGAAAAGTTGCTAGGTAGGTTCATGGGCAGAACACATGCAGGGCCTGACCCTTTTTTATGTTAGTTTACTTCCCTGCTTTTTATGCCAACCATTTTGTTTGGATAGAGACTCAATATAGCATCCACATAAATTTTTGAATCAGATAGCTTGAATTGTTGTTGTATGCTGCTGGAGCAGAACTATGATTTTATCACACTCTATTACTGAAATAAAGTAAAAATTTTTCTGAACACTCCAACATTTTGCCACTTGTCACTAATTTCATTTGTAATGCTTGTACTAGCTGTAATAATACAGTAAGTTTGGGCTGGCTTAATCATTTATCATAAATTTCAGAATGCATTTTGATAAACCGTTCAAGCAAGAGCAGAGCTCGTCAGCAATGCCAATTGTGCAAGAAAGATCTTCTTGACAAGGATCACCTGCATCTCTTCTCATTTATACGCTTCATTCATTCTTCCCGAGGTTGATAGTAAATCATTGGCTCAATACGCTTTTATTCGTGCAATTGTAACTCAAAAAACCTAATTGATTTATAGATTGAAATATTAAACCTAGAAAAATTGTACTCGCATGGAAGATTAAAAGTTCCAATTGTAGTCCATCGATTACCCGACTCAAAAACTAATCCATTTCTTACAATTCACAATGTCTGCAATTCAATCATTTCACTATTCACTTTTTAATTCTACGCTAATTGAAATCACAATACTTGGAAGTTCACTGGGCAAAACGTTTCAAGTGGAACTTGATTGATCCCACTAAATTGGGAGGCATTAAAACAAACAAAGATCCCTCTGTAAGGACTTGCATTTTGATAAAATTTCTCAGTTAACAGGCAATATAGATGATAGGAATTAATTTGTCATATCATTTCTGAATAAATGTCAAAAGAAAAAGAACAAAACAAAACATACGCAAGTGATCAGTCACCAAAACTTTCCATTTTATTTTAAACCCATCTCATTTTCAAACGTCAAAAACTAGAAAATTTCTCAACATTATACATCAAAATTCCGCAATTGCTACCAAAACAAAAATAAAAAGATGGAAAAAATTACATATTTACAATGGTCAAAAATAAATAATGAATACAAACTCCAAAAAAAAAAAAAAAAAAAAAAGAGCTGCACTTTGAGAATGTCTTTAGGTTACATCAATAATCCCCTCAACAAACATAGGAGAAGCTTTTTTGATCCCGAAGCTTCTAGCACCTTTCAGGTCCTATTTTCGCTATGCATACAAAATCCTAGGTATGCAGTTCGACCCCACAACCAAGCATATAAAAACTCTGTGTTAAAAAAGAACTCACTGATTTTATTATGCGAGGATGGCTATTAAAAAGGAAGCCAGGCATTAATTGTAGTCTTCAGGAATTCAAAAAAAGATAGCGTCAAGAACAATTATGCGTTTCTGTTACAGACAAAAAAGGTTCTCCTTGATATTGCTGGAAATCTTCTCTTAGATCTATTGGCCACCAAATAAACTGCATCCACATGAAAAGGGATACACACGTTCAATACAGAACAGCCGGCCAATGGACACAAACAGATTTAGGCATGTTCAGACTCGCACGATGCTTGAGGAAGAAAACCCCTCTCATTCATTTGTTGAGAATATGATTAAAACATTTTTAAAAAGGCAAGGTGAGAGAAAATTATTACAGGGCCATTAAATGAATTATAGACCCAAATTTGAATTTGGGTCCTTAAAGAAGCGAAAACACTAGGGCAAGCCCTAAATTGCATTCCTTTTCCGTTTGTTTGGGAACCCCCAATGTAGGGTTTTTGGGGACCAAACAATTGCCTATTTGGGCCAATACCACAAAAAAGAGAAGGGTGATATTCCCCAATAGGCAGGGATTATTTCTAAACTTGGGGAAAGGGGAAAAAGGAAGCTATTGGAACAATCTTAGGCAGCTTTTTTCCTTTAGCTTTAAAGAAAGGATTGCGGAAAAAAGAAGAAGAGTTCGGGGGATGGGAAAGGCGGAGGTTATTAAACTTTTGGTTTTAAAATTTTCTCTAGCTTTTGAGTTTATACTCCCCAATTGGTGTAGCATGAAGAAAATTTACATCTCTCTCTTT
>NW_023591140.1:506872-536352 GCF_014843425.1 Jatropha curcas
CCAATCTTAGGGATGAATCAGAGAGCAACCTGAATCGAAAGTGGATTGTGCGAATCGGCAGCGAATCTGAATGAATCGCAACAAATCAAGATTCATGTAAAATATTAAAAAAAAAAAAACTAAAATATGGGCCCAAATGCAAACATAGAAGGAGATTAAACTTCACATATATTAAAAAAAAAAAATTAAACGACGCAATGTCTGAAAGACAGAAGCAACAATACCTGGTTGGCTTACCAGGGTTATTTTGAACTTAGGAACAATACAAATTATTAAGTTTTTTTAGTATATGATTGATATTAAAATTTTCTATGTGAAGTAATGAGAAAATTAATAATAATAAGGTAATATTATTGAGACAGATTGAGAACAGATATTCATGGCAATGAGCTTTTTCAATTGTCACGTGTATGTTAAATTACAGTAAGAAGTCTGAACCCTAGCCTGAAGTAATGAGAAAATTAATAATAATAAGGTAATATTATTGAGACAGATTTCATGGCAATGAGCTTTTCATTGATCACGTGTAATGTTAAATACAGTAAAGAAGTTCTGAACCCTAGCCCTCTACAAACTCTGCAAATCAGGAGAATACATTGTACATCAATTTCTTACAAAAGTAAATGGATAGTAAAACTCATCACAAACTCAGTTCTAAGCAAACTGGAAGAGAGCTTGAGGTAGTATTGCTGCACCTTGAAGAAGCCGACTGAAGCAGAATCCATAACTTCAATCTCTTTCACAAAATATATAATCTTTCAGGGATGTCAACTGTTTTAAGAATCCCCAAATTTCTCTACAGCATTGTAACATTAAAGAATTTTTTTGTGAAAACCACGAACAGATTTTCACCGGTTTTGAGAGTGGTTTTGAAGACTCTCAATCGCCTTTTTCCACTGCCATGCCCTTTGTTTTGTATCCTCAAATGCCAATACCTTCTTTGGCTGAGCAGTTACACAGCTATTGGTCAGAAATATGAAAAAGCAAAAGAAAAAAAGAACAAAAATGGAAGAGGGAGGCAGAGGGAAGAATATAACAATCTGGAAACAATAAATTGTTGTTTTCAATTAATATGATGCCATGCTGAGACCACAAATAAATGGTCCCTGACAATTACAAGAAAACAGAAAAATTATTTCTGGGAAATGATAGGAGAAATAAATGCATACCGTAAAGATCTTGAAATTTGATGGACTTATAACCTGGACATTGAGGTCATTAGAATTGTCAGACCAAATTATATTTCCCTTTACCAATAACTTGGAAGGATCCACATAAATCAATTTGGGTTTGTTAGTGAGAATGAGCTGCACTTTCTTGCTTGTCAATTTCTGTAATTTTTTAACCATTGAGATCATAAGAACAGATTCCCCTGGATCCAAAAATTGTTGCCTGATAGTATTCATAATCAATGAGTTAGATTCTGTAGGTAGCCCAGAAGAAGTGCAGATGCCACCACTCAGAAACTCCAGAAACAACATTCACTAATGATGACTTTCCGTGTCAATTTAAATAATGCACAATGGAATCCATTAAAAGTTTTATAAACATGAAACAATAAACAAATTTATAAGTAGCATGTTCCAGAGCTTAATAAAGACCTTCGTCCCGCAGGTTAAAAGATAAAACAATCTTCTAAAAGATGAGCTATACCTTTTTCCTGATAATTTTATTACACAATAAGCTCTCTTTGAGTCGAATATAATAAAACTTGCACCATGTTTCAAATCAACACTTATTCTGCAAGTTCAGGGAGTTGACGAATCTTTAACGCCAATGAATTTGTCAAGCCCCTGTGCTCTGAATAAGTTCAACATGCAATCTTCCTCTAATTGCTTAAAGTGCATAATATAATGAGTTGCAAGGAAATCAATATTAAACATTAATTCCAATTGAATGGGTGGTTTTTAGTTAAATCTATGCTATAAGAGGCAACAAGAATACATTTAAAAAGTAATGTATATCTCAAACAGTCTATGCTAAAAGATTTTGCATGCAAAAGTATCCGAAAATCTTGTGGAGATCATAATTGAAAACAACAGATTAAAGCTAATGTTGGACTAACAGAAACAGTGTTGAGCCAATACCATTTAGAATCAAAGGAATCGATGGAGGCAAGTCTAGTTATAGAACCAGATGCTTCAGCAGATGATGGAGTTCCAACAGTCCCATCAATCTGTCTTACTGAACCATCCCCAACATGTGTAGGATTCCATGAAGAATCCTGTTCATTTTCACCATCACCAGATTGTGCCTGTAAAAAAGAACAAAGCCAAACATTATAACAGAAGGAAAAATGCAAAAGAAACTGAAGATAATTTAATTATAAATAGAATTATACTGTTGACTCCAAAGCAAGTTTTGGAGGAGTTTCCTCTCTTATATTCTTCCAGTTAATTCCCTTAAAGAAAGGATGCATTTTGAGAGCAGCATAACCATCAGGTCCAGCACCTGGTCTTCTGCTGGGATCTATATCCTACACGTTTTTCCATGGAAAATAATATATCACAAATTATGAACATGATTTCATAAAGAACTACAGTAACCATAATCACTACTAATTGATACTTGAACAAAAATGTAGAAGGAAATAAAGACAAGGTTCATCACTTGTAACTCACTTTATTGAATGCCGACATGTGTACTACTCATGCATTGTACAACAAGACTGTACCACCACGAGGAAAACCTAGCCCCTTGTCAACTAGTTACGTGCTTCACAATTTTAAAGACCTTAACACTCATGTTCCATGTCGATACACAACAGGAGAAGATGTACACATTATCAACCAAAAATAAATTCATACATCATATGCTTTTTATCACAATCACAACCCATGTCTAGACGTGGTCCCTTGTCCTTTGATCAGAGGCTCACTATATTATTGAGCAAATTATAGCATATCTTTTTAATTGCACACACAATTTTCATCGTAAAAAATATATCTAGCATCTACATGGATCTACAAATTCATTTTATACTTAGACATAGAATAACAGAACAATCAAAAGTAATTGCAAGAGTGGATTACTGTAGTAAAAAGTCATTCTCAAAATAAAGTCCAATGTGCAAAAACTAGGTAGCTTACCAATAACCTATCAATGATGTCTCTAGCTTCTTCTGAAAAATAGTTGGGAAATCTTATATCCCTGGCTATAATTCTTTGAAATATAAGCCATTCACTTGCATCTTTGAAAGGAGAAGTTCCTGAAAGCATCTGGTACAAGGTGCAGCCAAGTGCCCAGAGGTCATTTCTGTTTGAATTTGATCAAAAAGGCAAACAGTTAACTGAGAAGCTTAACTATATGTGTCACCTAACAGAAGCCGCATTATAAAACACACCAATAGTCTACTAGTGCTAAGACTTTATTCCAGTTATAATCATATTTTAGTCTGACTAACATGCCTGGCTCACTTATAGAAACAAGTCACTTACCCAAATGTTGCAGGAGAAGAGTTGAGGACTTCTGGAGGGACATATGCAGCTGTGCCCACAAATGTGCAAGCTTTATCATCTGAGCATAGCATCAACAAAAGCAAAGTTAACCTAAGACGCAAAAGCACGGTCAAAAAAGTTTATGGATGGTAAAATTCCAGCATTACCAGAGGCTGCATTTGGAAGGACTGTGATGCGACTATCTTGCATTGGCTTCACACTCCCAAAATCAGCAATTTTAATATGTCCATCTCCAGTAAGCAGCAAATTCTCTGGCTGCAATTCGAAAACTTTTAGCATTTTTTGAATGCCGACAAAAAGAATTCATATATGACAGAATTACCTTAATATCTCGATGTATTAATCCCATACTATGTATGTATTCAAGAGCATCCACAACTTCTGCAGCATAGAAACGAGCTTCCTCCTCTGGTAGACGACCTTTCTGCAAACATACAAAGGTTCCAGATATTTGCCTATGTACATATACAAAAAGAAAGTGGCATAAGCCACCACATGCTAGAAAGGGATAACAAAATTCAAATTTATAAACAGTCAGAATCTGCAAATGGAGTGCATCTAGAGATTGGTAATAAATTTCTAATGCCCATTTTGATCAAATTAGAGCCATGCTGTAGACAGAAAACTTGAGATATATATATGGATATATGAATTTAGAACAATATAAAGTTTTCAATAAGCCAACAAAGTGCAGTAAAACATCCCACATTTGGAAGAAATTCAGATGACATGCTTCGTGAAGAAGTTTCTATTAATTGGTTGACAGGAATACACAAAGCAGGCCTTTGAGGAAGTGGAAAAAGTTTGCTACTAATACTAATAGTTGATTTAGGAATTTTAGACTTTGGAATGGCACAGTTTTTTGACAGTGCTTTCATTTAATTTTGTCAATTCTCTTTCATGGAATAATGTCCCATTCATTTTGGATGAATCCAACTTCCAATAAATATTGGTCTTTTTTCTCACAATAAATGAAGCATTGTTCAGAAGTTTCTTATACTAGCTTACCCTGGTTATTTGGTCAAAAAGCTCTCCACCTTCACAGGATTCAAGGGCCATGTCTGCACATAATCAAAGAGACCACTTTAATTTCATAAACCAAACCAAACACACCAATAATACTCTGTGTTTATGCTAAAGGAAAGGACTGAACTATTTCAAGTGCATGGAAATTTGGAAAGATTGTTACCAAAGATACCTACACAGTGAAAAGGTATCTTGAAAAGTAAAAAATAGCCGCACAATTCCAGGGTGATCCAATTGGTCAAGAACGATACGTTCCAACTTCACATAAGCTGTTTTATTTTCTTTGGTAATGAATTTTTTGTCCATGATCTTCAAGGCATATACCACTCCAGTATCCTTCTTTTTTGCCCTTACTACCTGACAGATCCATTACTATGATATTCAGTATCATCACTAAGAAGAAGCCAAAGGGGCAACAATCATAGGCATATACTGCTGCAAATGTGAAGAAGTGAACATTTTCTGTAAAGTATAACAAAAAGAAGGACGTCTGAAAGGGGGAAATACTACTGTATTCCTAAATTTTACGGAATCCAGAAATTCACTACACACTGTACTTGGTCAAAAATAATAATAATAATAATAATAATAATAATACCAAAGAGAGATCAGTAAAAAGAAACAGCAGAAAATAATAATACTTTTTGCTTCTCAAATATGATATAGAGAGATTGCATGTCGTTAGGGTCAGAAAGGAGCTAGTAACGTAAGTCCAACACTTTAAAAATGTTTTTCCTTTAACATGCAAAAAACCTATAGTTTCTTCCATTTCTTGAGCATTCAACACGTCAGGACTGAACTACAGCAAATTGGATATGCATAAATCTAGTAGCAATAAATAAACAGCTGAACATCATGTCAAACAACAACGGTGGAACACAAAAAAGAATATAATTTTATCAAACAAGAATCATAAAACCAATGATTATATCACAAGAAAATGTTAAAAGATGGTTCTTTTCTGACTGATGCTACTCAATCCTAATAACGAAATCATCTAATAGTCATGGTGCAATAAAATCCAACCAACTTTCAAATTAGGTCCCTGTCCAACATCCAAACAACAGAACATTTGAGATCCCTAAGTAATGTGTAAACCTAAAACAACAAGCTTTTCCTTTAACGGAGGCTCTGAACACCGATACCCTTTTTTATTTTTCCATTTTCCCAAAATGTAACTAAAAGGTTCAACACCTCTGTGATGTTTCATTGGCCGCATAGTAAGACAATACAGATAGATTTAAAGACATTGATAAATAACTGATGCCAGCATCAAAGAGAGCCTGGTATAAGACATTATTAAGTTCTAGTTTTATTAATACGGAACCCAGCATCAAATTGAAAGGTAAATTTCCATATCCTACACACCCTTAAAATGAAGTCAGAACGAAAAATATTTTGTTAAGAAGGGACATCATATTTATAGGTTGTGAATATAAAATCCAAGCTTCATTATGTATTGAAGGGTACCCAATGAATTTATTGCAGAAAGACTCATTTATTATCATCAAATATGATTACCCATGAAATAATGGTATATATTAAAGATAAAAAAAAAGAATTACATGTATAAAATGGTATTAAAGAAAATTACATTGATATATAGGTTTATGAATCAAAGGAAATAATAGGTAATACAAATATCACCAGACAAAAATAACCACCCCAATATACAATAAAAACAAAACGACCCATCAACCTAAATAACAGATAACCAATAGAAAGCAACTAGAGAAAACAAAACTCAATAAAACAATTAAGAGGAAACTAAATAAATCAAACCTTTGAATAAGAACCAACACCATAGATCTTGCCAAGCTCAAAATCCTGAATACCAAAATTCTCCTGAGGAGCCCTGAAAGAAAAGCTCTTAGATTTCTGCACACTCCCATTGTTAGCAGAAGCAGAAGAAGGGGAAGAGGAGGAAGAAGAAGAAGAATTATTGCTGCTCTGAATCCTTAGCTTTGAATCAAAATCCTTCTCCATTGCCAACATCTCTCTGTATCAAACTATCTCCAAATAACAATAAATATTAACAAATACACAGTTTCTCTCTTTAAGACAAAAAAAAAAACAACTTTCTCTCTCTAGAAATCTTGGGAGGAGAGTTTTCAAGTCAAAAGAGAAGCCAATGGATCAGAATCAGAGGGAAAGTTTGAGTCTTTATATTCTCTGATAAAAAGAAAAGTGAATAAGATTCTCTCCCTCCCTCTCTCTTTCTGTCTCTGATATGTGCATATACATATATGTGCCTATATGGGTATATGTGTATAATCTGAATGTGATCAGCTTTTGGTTTGGTGATGTAAATTCTCAAAACCCTAGAAAGTGGATTATGTGTTATAATTGAGGAGGAGAGGGAATGTGAAATTTGATGGAGGAGAGGGAGGTATGGGGATTGAAGAGAGGAGGCACATGGGATTCAATGATGGATATCAATTCTTTCATTTTCCATTTTTTTTTTCTTTTCAAATTCTTTTCTCTCTCTAGATTAGAAAACCTTTTGTGGGTGCTTAATGGTATCCATTATTGGCAACTTGTCTCCATGTCATACAATAAAATTTGAGGTATATGGTCTATTGTTGTTGTCAAGTTAAAAAAAAGGCTAAAAATTAACTAAAGATATTTAGCTAAAACAATAAGTTGATCCATGTCTTTAACAACAAATAGTTGATCCTTATTTTTTTTTTTTCAATTAATTTAATAAAGTCAAATTTTTAAAAAAAAAAGTGAACTTTAAATATCTAATTTCAGGCTAGGGGAAAGTCTACTAGCTTCAATTAGTTGCTTGGATAAATTATTTTGATATATTAATACAATAAATTGAATTTGCTGATAAAAAAAATATCCCTGTATTCTTTTTATTTTTCAATTAAAAAATTCAATTATTGTAGTATTAGATTCAATTTTCCTTGATCACAAAAAATTTTACCAATTTAATAAAGTCAGAAAAAGATATGTTTATGGTTAGATGTTATGTTTTATTACTTATTCACATTCTATTGCGCTCAATTTTTATTAAAATTTGAGTTTTAGGATAAATTTGGAATTAATTGGCCTAAAAGTGAAAATTTAAGAATCAATTTGATTGTCCTTAAGATTGAAGTCATTTTAGGGTTTCTCTCCTCTTTTCTCTTTAGTCTATCTAATCCTAATTTTTGTTTAGAGTTGCTATTGTTTAACAGCGATAGCCTTCTACTTTTTATTTTTCCTTCTCGCTGTGATCTTTTATTCATTTTCAATAAACTCATCTATTTTCTTCTAATAGATTTATTTTTTTAGATGTCTTTTTTACTATTGTTTTGTTCTCATATTTATAGTTCTTTTGCCCCTTATTCCGTAAGGGTTTAGTTCCTTCTTTGTGAAGGTTTATTACTAAAATGTATGTTATCTGATTTTATTTGGTTGGAGATTTTAGATATTGTTTTATTGATGTGTATCTTCAACCAATGGAGCTTAATAGTGCAGCATGTTACTCAATTGATGCTATTAATGCATAGTAGCATGAACTCATCCGTGTATATCATATACAACAAGTTTTTGAAAAGCAATCAAACCATTCAAGATCTGGAGAAGTTACTTTGCCGTTCAAATCAATTAAAGGACCAGTTGCTACTATAAAGATTTATATCGATTAAGGTCATCTTCAAACCGAAAAATCCAATATTATTTCTTTTAATTTTAGTTTTATTATTCAAAAGGATATGAATAATTCTTTTGTTGTTAAAATATCAACCAACTTTCTATTAATTATGATAGTAAGTTAATCGAGTATTTGTAATATTTAATTTTATTATTAATAAATTATATTTCTAAAAAAATCAATTTGATTAGAAAATTTTGAATATGGTTAGACCAATTAAAAAAATTTAAAGGCCAATATGATACTGATTGGCCGATGAAAAAATTAAAGGAAAAAATGAACATGCTTATCATTTCACTTATGAATTTGATTAAAATTATTTTTGAATAGTAAAAAATTTCAATGGGTATTTTGGTGTAACAAGAAGCAAGTAAATTATTTAGAAATGTATGTATGATAATGTTGGAATTTTGGAATTTAAATCAATAATATTTTGTTCCTTTTTTAATAATAATAATAAATTATAAGTGCATGTTCTTTTTCTTATGATGTTTTTCAAAAGATTATTATACTTTTGTCTTAGAATAAGATACACTAAAATTAAAAAAAAAAAAAAGATGAAACATTTAAAAATTAGAAGATGAAGGAAACAATCTAGGAGAACAAATTAAAAAAGGATATTTTGGAAGTTAAATATCATAGTGGGCATGTCCTAATATTCTTTTCTTTAATTTATAAAGTACATTATTGACAAGAGGGGAAAAAATATTAATTTCTTCATGGAATTTTTTGATAGCCTTACTTAAATTTCAAGGCAAATGACATACAAGACAAAGATTTTGTAGGATGTCATTTCTAATTTTCTACCACTAAAGTTTTAGTATGAGGTTTCTATAACTTGGCATGATCTTAGTTTTTTTTTTTTTTTTCTTCTTCTTCAACATCACACATCAAATAGATAAATTAATAATTTTGACAATGATTTGAGAAGAATATGAACAAATTATTCTTGTTGTTTTTGATAAAAGGTTCATATTTTTTCAACTATATTATATACTTCTATTTTTATTAATGTCATTTTTAAAAATTATTAATTTGTTTAAACTATATTTAACACTCCAATAGCAAATTATTTTCAAAACCAATGAGTTGTAAATTGAATTTGTAAAATTAAAAGTATAGAATTCGTTTATTTACAATATCTTCGAATAATTTTTTGATATATAGGAGAAATATGCAGGGGCAATCCCTCCGTTTTGAATAACATTCACCAAATTAGTGATAAGAACTCGAACTTGAGACTTTATAGGAAGATCAATCAGACCACATATAATTTACATCTTTGAATAATTTTTGAATTCACTAAGTTTTTTACTTTTTCATTAGAGGTTATTTACCATATTGTATTCACATGCTTAAGAAAAAAAATAATTTTAAATCATTATATATAATTTATATAAAACTAAAAGACATAGAAAAAAATGAAAAGAGATAAATCAAGCATATTCAGATATAACCTAGTGGTAAGTCCATATACGACTTGACAATAAGTTTAGACTCAAATCCCCACCTTCAATGCTCAAAAAATAATAATAAATCAACATAGTGGTTATCATCATTTTCCCCAATTTTCTATGTTTATGACTATGAATATTTGTCTTTTTGACAATTATATTTAAACTAGTAATAAACCTCTTCTGGATTATGCCGAATTTTGTAATTTATCAGTTTTAAATTTTAATATATCAAGTGTAGAATATTAGAAATGAATTAAAATAATTAACTCAAATTTTAATTATGCTCTCGAAAACACGCTTCAAATTTAATTATCATTTTCATATTTTTTCAAATAAAATATAACAAATCCATTGTTTAAGATGTATTAAAATAAATCATTTGAATTATTAACATTTGTTGTTTTAATAATTTGATTTAGTTACTCTCACCTTTTCTTTTCTCTCTGATTCATCAAATTCTAATTTTAGTTTAAGGTTGTCGTTGTTAACCAGTGGCAGCTCTTTATTTTTCGCTTTTTCTTTCAGTCTTGATCTTTTATTCGCTTTTAATAAACTTAGATCTGTTTTATTATAATGAATATATTTTTCTTTAATTTTTTTATTGTTGTTGTTTTGTCTCCATATTTAGAGTTTATTTGTCTCTTCTTCTATGAGGATTCGTGAGGGTTTAGCACTAAATAAATGTATGGTATTTTAATGATATTCTAATTTGATTAGAGAATTTAGATCTTGATTTGCAAATGTGTATCTTCGATCAGTGGAGCCTTGTAGTGCAACTTGTTCCTCCATTTATACTATTGACGCACAGTGACAGGAATTCATTTATATACATCATATGCAACAAGTTCTTGAAAAAGCAATTCACGTACACAAGATCCGTAGAATTTTTTCATTCGAATCAATTAGAGAATCAATTGCTACTACGAAGATTTATATATGTTGTTAAAGTCATCTTCAAGTGGAAAAGTTAATATGGTCTCCGTTAAGTTTAGCTTTATTATTCTTTTGATTTGTTAAAAAGATCAGCGAACTCTTTATTAATTATAATAGTAAGTTATATGTTGAATCTAATTCAATATTTGTAATAATTGATATTATTATTATTAATGAATTATATTTTAAAAAAAAATCTTTGGAATTGAATATTTAATTTGATTTTATTAAATTGATAAAGAAGAACACTTTATAGTATTTAAAACCGTGTGCATTCAATTGTGTGGATGACAATAATTGATCTATAAATTATTGAGTAAAAAATATATAATTAACTAGTTTTATATGTGTCACTTGATTAATTTGCTTTATTTTATATAAACAATTTAGATGTTAAAATTAATTTATTATATCGAACTACCAAAAAAAAAGGATTATATATAATGTATTATATATGAATTGGGAGAATATCTAACCAAACACTCCAATAAATTTTCCATCCATAGTGTTCCTTTTTTTTTTTTTTTTGTACATTTTGTTAAAGAATAAGAAACAATTTTATCCTGTAAAATCAATAAAAAATACTTCCTTTATTCTAAAATATAAGTCGTTTTCAAGTGATTATTTGACTATTTTTATCTAATTATATATATGTATATATCATTTGACTATTTTTTTTCTTTCTAAAATTATACATTGACCCTCAAAACATTTTTTGAATCCGCCAATCTCATGGATGCCATGTAATGCAAACTGAAAAAAAAAAAAAATTCTTGAAGCAATTACTACATTCACATGTCTAAATTCTAAAAAAATATTGTATTAACTATATATCTTTTTTTTTATTGTAAAATGTTTCTTTATCTTAAAAAAAAAAAAGCATAATTATGTTTATGTAGAGTGTAAAATTGATCCATTATAAAATTTATAAAGTAGGGTCCAAAAAACAGATACAACTACCATTTTCTTGTGGGTATTAGTCGCATAAATACAACAAATTAATTATAAAGGAACTATATATAAATGAGTGGTTGAAAAGGCAAATTTTATAGGTCTTGTGGGCTCACCATTTGAATGAATAGGACTTAGCCATAGCCCATGTAGTGATTGTTGTGGTCCATAAGATATTCCTTTGTTATCCAAATTATGGATAAGGATATACTAAACTATAATTGAGCTAACATACCCATGCTTGCACGTGGACAAGGGAAAATAATAAAGATACCGACAGCAAATTTGAAGATTTTAGGCAATTTGTCTCCATGAAAAATGGCATCATTTTTGTTATTTTCCAATTTTACTCTTTTTTTTTTTCTTTTCCAAATTACAAATGAAAAGGCATGTTTTTAAATAAATTTCAAAATTACAAGATAAAATAGAAGTTTTTAAGTGTGGGTATTAAAAGTAGTACAAGTGATTATTTTGTATGAATTTCAAATTTTATTTATAATTTCTATGTTTATCCGCTTCATTTGAATATAAATAAATTCAAAATAAAGATTTTATTTGTAAATGATTATAATATAATTCATTTGTGAATGAATTATTATATTTGGTATGATTAATTTAAATTATATAATTCAATTGAATGTTACAAAATTATGTATAGAATAAATTCATAAATGATAATTTATTTGTTTTTATTTTCTAAAATATCCTTGAAATAGTAATTTCACAAAAATGAATAATAAATACCAATAATATTTATGTATGCTATATAATTTTATATTTTTATTAAAATAAATGTATGAAATAAAAACAATATTAATAAAATTATGACATTTAATTTAGTGCTTGAATCTCGCTCCTCGGTATTAAAGAAATGTTAAAAAATATTAAAATAAAAGATGATGATAATTTATTTGTTTTTTAATTTTCTAAAATATCCTTGAAAATAAGTAATTTCACAAAATGAAATAATAAATACCATAATATTTATGTATGCTATATAATTTTTATATTTTTATTAAAATAAATGTATGAAATATTAATAAAATTATGACATTTAATTTAGTGCTTGAATCTCGCTCCTCGGTATTAAAGAAATGTTAAAAAATATTAAAATAAAAGATGAAAAATATTAAAATAAAAAACACAATAAAAAAATATTTTTCTAAAAAATTAATTTTTTTAAAATGATTATAAAATAAATAAATTAAAATAAGTAAAAAATTGAAAATTTGAGTTTGTAGAAGGAGAATGATAAGAAAAAGGTTGGATTGCTTAGATTTGCGGAATTCATTTTAAAATTTCATCTATTTTTATTGGACTTTGGTGTAATTATGTTCAATTCCATATAATTGAATTCTTAGTATTTTTTTTCATTCCAAACACAAGAATACGAATTTCACAAAATTTTATCAAATTTATTTATTTCAAACAAAGAGTACATGCAGAATCATTGAAAATTTGTTGTTAAAAAATAATCGAGATTTGAATATCTAATATTCTATATGATAAAATAGATGGTGGTTTAATTATAAAAATATTGACTAAACAATTCTTATCAAATAGTAAAATATGTTTAAGGATCGTGGATTATCCTAAAATTAGGAATTTGATAACACTTATGGAAAAGATATTACATAAAAAAAAGAGACAATAGATAATGATCACATCAAGAACCGAGAATAGAGAATCTTCTTAGGCAAAAACACTAAATCAAAAAATCAAAATCAGAAAAATAGTATTCTAAAAAATAAAAATAATTAAGCCTCTGGATTGTAACTATGATTTTTAACTAATAATTATGACTAATTGGATTGAAATTAATGCATATAGACACTTATCTTTTCAGTCAAGCATCTTTACAAATTTATAATTCAATTTTTTTTAAAAAAATAATAAGTAGGTGTCTACCTATGCTATAAATGTTTTTGTGTCACGACCCGATTCCATGGGCCGGACCGGCACTAGGGCCCAGGTAAGCTTAAGGCTCCCGAGGCCCGTAGTCAGCCTGAAACACTAGAATCTAAACACTGAAAATCTATCTATCTCGGTATAAATTTCAACATTTCAAGCCATATGATTTTTGAAAAAACCTCAATATTTTATTATTTCTCGGCCTAAAGTTTTATCTCACAGCATTCCATAGTCGGCCCAATTTTACAAAATTTACAATACATCACATTCTAATATGGGCTTACAAGATTAAGTTGTCTATGTTAATACACGACTAAATATATGTAAATCTTACAACTGCGGAGTCCCTAACTGTTTGGTATACATGGCTTTTTTTTTTTTTTTTTTTATACACATAATTACACAGTAAAATATGTAAATCTTAAAACTCTCTCTCTTGCCCTGCGTCGAAGAACATAGCCTAAATCGAATTAAAGGAAAACTTACTTCCTGAAAAATCAAACAAGACATGTGAGTTTTCTGAGGAGTAGTAATTATTACACAACACACGCAATCACACAAATGTGTAAACATTTCAATCTAGTCATCCGACTAGTTATATGCTCACGCAGCCAGTCACACAAATGGCACATACCAGTGGCACAACACTAGCACCCACAAGTAATGTCACCTTCAATTAATCAAGCAAGTGGAAATTAGTCAGTGGCACCACCTGAAACCCCCAAGAGCCGTCCTCACACATGGCTCGCCCTTCTCCATACATGTGCACCAGGAGCCGATCCCCCCATACGGCCAACTGTCTAATCCTCACTTGACCAGTCCTCTCATTATTTTTCCATTCTCTCTTTTATTTTCATACAACAGGGAGGCAAACCCTGGTGGTTCTCCGTTCTAATCTAGGATCATCAAGTGCGTCACAACAGGAGGCCACCCTGCGGCTACCAATCAAATCTAGATTATCAGGTGCGCAACCAACCAAGAAAGCCATCCTGTGAATTTCCATTATAATCTATATCATCAGGCTGCACAAGGGGGCGCCGTCTCCCATTAGGTGCACAAGGGGGCGCCGATCTCCCATTTTCCCGGCCGACGGTCAAGTATCATAACGTATTCAGGATCCATATCACAGACCGTCCTCACGAACCCGTGGTGGTCCACTTCATCCCAATTCTACACAAACAAATCATAGCATTTTCACAACACAATTAATCAAACATTGCAATCAAATGCAGATATATTGATCAGCTGAACATTGTAATGCAATGCACAATTAAACATCCATTCTCAAATGCAATTAAATAATTAAATAAATAATATTACCAATAACAACAATGATAAAATAAATAATAATAATAATAATAATGAACAATGATAATGATATGGTAGTTAAAGCATTTTATTTATTATGTATCGAATTATAAGAATTATCTAAATAAGCTTATATGTTATGTTATCAATTAAAATTAATCTAAGTTCTACCGAAATTTCGGCAGCACCTCCCCTAAAAATGGGATTATCTACCTACTTAATTATCAGCAATATTATATCCATCAACCATCACACACACAGCCCATCCCTCGGGCAATCAAACAAATTAATTTCCCTTCCTCCGTCCAAAATAATCACATCAATATTTAATCGTCAATGTCAAATTTCAACTCATTATATAACATTAAGTAAATAAATAAATAAGCAAATAAGTGAAAATTAGCTATTTGCTTAACCTCCTCACGTTACTAGTTAAACAATTTAATATAGACCCTTAACGATCATATAAAACTATAGCTTATGTATTCAATAAACATCAGCTAAATTCGAAGTTTTTCGATACTAAATTTTTTTTTTTTTATTTTTTTTATTTTTATATTACCCATTAACTAATCAATCTCATAGATCATCTATAATTTATACATGTCTTTCTTTCCATGTCTTTCTTTCTTTCATACCGATTACTAGAACCGAATTTCTAATCAAACTCACATATATATTACACTTAATAGTTCTAAATTAACTAAATTAATTAAATCTATATTATTAACTAATTAATAAATTATATTAACCTCCAAGCATGATTCAATGATACTACTAATTGCTCTAAAACTATTCACTTGTCTAAGCCTTAATTTAACTTCTCCTAACAATATTTATCCAAGTTCCTAATTTAGCTTACATCAATATTATACCGATCGCTTCTTAACAAAGTTATATTTGTTTGATTATTCATCCAAATTCAATTTAATTAACTAATATTTACTAAGTTTATAATTTATATCGAAGATAAAGAAACTGGTCTTAGAACGTACCGATTAAGAATCGGACGACGATTCCATGCTCAGCGCGAAGAGAAGAGCGTTTTGTCTCTCGGGCCTCACCGGAGTGTCGCCGGCCGGTCACCGGACCGCTGCCGCCGACCGCCGTGCACGGTGGCGGAAGATCGAAACTGTGCCTGAAACTGAGCCACTCTAATTACACCATTAGACTCGTTTTTCGCCAGAAGTCTGCCAGAAGTCCGATTCCGGCGTCGGTTTAGCGAGATCAGTCCCTCTCGTTGGTTGAAACGGCTCGCCAGGGCATAGAGCCGCCACCAACGTTGCTGCCAATCCATGGAAGAGAGTCGCACTCGCCTGAATCGCAAGCCGGGGACGGAGACAGTGAGATCAAGCGTGGTCTGTGGCGGACTCGATGGCATTGAGTTATGGCGCTGCTGTCGCGATCGAAGAAAGAGGGAGGAGGGGCTGTTGCGATCGCAGCTTCCAGCGACAGCCTTTTGCATTAGAGTTGAACGGAGAGGCGCTGTGACAAGACCGGACTTGCAGCGGCGAGGAGACATCGGTGAGAAGCTCAAGTGGCTGGATCCGGAAGGGAAAGGGGGAGGAGTCGCGTGCCTGAAGAAGAAGAAGGAGGAAAAGAAAAGAAGGAAAAAGAAAAATCTAGGACATTCTGGTTTGATTCAAATCGGTTCGGTCCGATTTAGTGATTTGGTCTCATTTGTTTGGTTTGCAGGTTTTTTGTTGCAGTTTTTTTTTTTTTTTTTTTTTTTTTCCAAGCATGTTCTGTGTGGTTTTTCCGAAAGGTCCCAACTTTGGTTTTAAAGTCCAGTTCGTTATTCTATAAATGTATTTAGTTTGGTTCATAATATTTTCTCCATTTTACCTATCAATATTAATATAAAAATATTAAATAGATACACTATTTAGGTTTAAAGATATTCAATTCATACATATTCATAATAAGGTTAACATTAAGGCGTTGTTCGTTATTATTTCTCTCAAAAATTTTTAAATCATTCTCAAATCGACAATTCCGATGATGTATTAGGGCTTAAGGCCAACTCACAACTTGGGCTCAGCAAATTGAGATTGTTGATATATAACTAATAGCCCAAATAGTGAACAGTCGATATTTTTTGATTTATATTAAAAACTTCCGAAATTTCGAAAATATAAAAATTCGGGGTGTTTCATTTTGATCCTTCAATTAAAATTGTCTTTTTTAATTGAAATTATATATTTTTATCCTTGCGAAAATCTGAGTTTCTGCTTATCATCCCAACAAATACTTTATGGTTATAAACTATAAGTTCTACATCCTTCTAATAAGCTTACAATATTATTATCGAAAGAAAACTAATTATATTTTTCTTTTTTGTAATGTTATATTCTAATAGAATGATAATGTTCCTAAAATTAGATTTAGAAAAAAATAATTATTATCAAAATAATTCAACAATTATAATTTTTATTGAATTTCAAAATTTTTCAAAATATTAAAAATTTTAAAGGAGTTTTAGCAATCATAAAAACAAAGAAAAATTCTACTTTCTTTGGCCAATTTTCTCTTAATTGGAGAAATTCTAAAATATCTTAGAGTATGGATGAAAAATAAGTTAAATTTTACCTCAATTATTTTTCTTTTGGCGATTCTTTTGTTACCATATTTTTTAACTTAAAAAAAATTACTGTCCATATAATAAAGGCTAAGGTTGAAATATTAAAAATAAAAAATTTTACAGAAAAAAAAAAAAGTACATCAGAAATCTTTTCTCCTTTCTTTTTTTTGTTTACACCGATAAAAGTGTTTGACTTAATGACTAAGAAACAAGAGACCGTCTTAAAACCACTAGCATTGGTGTGAGTGTTAGTCCCATCCAAACATATAATGGCTACTTTTTTAGGTTTTGTGGGCTCACCGTTTTTAATCAGTTGGACTGGCCCATCATCTTCTTTTTATGCTCCCAATGCATTTTTTTTAGCATAGGCAGCTTGTATAATCTCCTTCGGACTGCGAGCTTTCTTGTCCCTTCCAGTAGAAATACACTTTTTGAAAATTAAATTATTTTCACTTTTATTAGAATTGAAGTCACTTAACACTTTAAATAATATTTTTCCATTAAATATGAAATCTCCATTTAATCAATTCTTCATAATCGTCAGTACAGGTATTTTTTACATTGTGTCAATCCGAACCATAAATTTCAATTATAAAGAGAATTTATGAACTGCGGGATAATTTTTTTAAGCCATACCTATCAATAAACAATTTAACCAAATCTTATTTTTCTACTGATTAATGTGAGGGTTTTGAATTCAACATAAATAATATATGGAGGCATAAAGTAATGATTATTATTCACTTAAATCGGTGAAAATTTTTTTTATTAAGATTCAATCTCTATATCAGCGAGAAATTAATAAAATGCTTTCGACTCAAATGCATATCCAGTCGCATCAACTTTTCAAAAATTTATCTCTAAAATCAAATGAATCTATTAAGAATTTGAGAAAGTCACCAAATTTATTCGATCATTGCTTTTCTTCATCACCTACTCCATGTTAGGTAAAGTATAAATCCAGTGGTCCCAAGTTGAAAAAATTGGAGCTTTGTTTTGCTTGCCTAGCATGTATGCAACGTGGCAATAACCTTACAAGCAGCAAGAAATTCCGGGATTTATACTTTATTTTGTAAAACTTTTTAATCCCTAATCTATCTATAATTGTCTACTAAGAAGTCAAAAAAAGTATACTATTACAGTACATTTTACTTGAAAAAAAGATAAAAAGTCAGAAAAAGTGAAAGTAGAAAAAAAATCATTTAGTCTAAATTATATTATTTGTTCAAAATTAATATTTTAAGTTGTTTAACATTGTTTGAGATATTTTTTTTTCCTTTTATATTTTTTTAAACAGTTTGTATTTATGTTGCAAATTCAATGAATTCTTTAATAGAAGTATAAACATCTAAACAGTTATTCAACATAAAATTTATTAAATATTTTTTAAATACACTTTTTTTTTTCGTTTTTTTTTGGAAAAAAAGAAATGCTAACTCTCAATAATTTGTCATTATTCTTTATCTCAGAGAAATAATACCATATAGCAAAATTCGTAACGGAATAGTGGATTAAACTATTGATTCATTGGAACCACAGTGGACTAAGCATCGTTAGGGCTAATTTAGATTTAACATTTAAACTTTTTTAATATTGATGTCCATGAAACCACATGCCAGACAATTATGAATTTTGAATTTCTTTTTCTCTAAACAACAAAACTAAAAGTGCAGAGAAACCGCAAAATGATCATATAAACTTTTTTGTTGTGGTCAAGAGAACCAAATATTCACCCACATCTCCCTGCATATATTTGTTTAAGGTAGCTGCTTCTGGGAAATTGCAAACGTAACTTCTGGTAAATAGTGTAATTTTACCCCATTATTATCACTCTCACACCCTGTGGGAATTGCTTCTTAGATTACAAATAAAAAGTTAAATATGATAAAGACGTTGTCTATTTTAGAATACAAAAAAATTAAGTATGACAAAAGCCTTGTCCCTTGTCAAAATACCAGAAAAATGCCACACAAGAAGTTAAAATCTTGGTATAATAAATCTAAGAAAAAATACACACTGATCAAAAGGCACCAGTATCCAATGTTTCCTAATATAACACTCTCGACAAAAATGTTTATATGAACTAACAGCAATGACAAAACCAATCTACATATTTGATCGAACTCTCAGAATGGGTAAAGGATATAATTGTCATCTTGGCAAAACAAAGATAATCAATTATAATAATTCCCCCAACACAAAATCCTTCCAGCAGGGGTGTAAAAAACTATAGAAACTACAAAAGGACAAGGTATTCACAAGATTCAAGAGTATTTGAATAACTGATTTCTGGAGTTACTTCTTTTACTAAATCCACCATCCTTCGCTCCGGTCGAATTCCGACTTTTTTCGATCTACTAAACCTCCATACATTTCCGAAAATTTTCTGGAGGCAATTAACTTTCTTAATTCTTGGTAATGGCCTTGTGTGTTTCCTCGCTAAATCGCAGCACCAGAGAATTTCGAGTGTGTCTATCGCCCCACGTTGGTCTCACACTATTCGAACAGTCACTAGATGTACTCGCAATTTGCATACAAGTAATTTTAGTAGCACAATCCTCGCAGTTAAAGAATTTGTCCACCATTTTCCCTCCCAGGCCTTCGCTTTCTCGCCCCAATCTAATCAAATGCAAACTTTATCTGTTTGAAAGCGCACCTGTAAGTATCGATGTTATACACCTTTTGAGATTCTGGGCCATAATTTCTCACCGCCTGTACTTCAATGGGCTTCCACCTAATGAGGATCGGGGATTATAAGCCAACTATGCCGATCTGGGTATTGGCCGCCATACATTGAATCCCCGTTCAATGTCATCACCAAGTCATCATAATGTCATCATCACAGCTCAAGAACAGCACGTGTCCTTTAATTGAATGAATCTTTCCTTGAACCGATTTGTTTAGCTGAATTCCTGGTTTTTCAACTCTGTAATCCTAACAGGCACCGCGAATCCCAGCTCACTCCACTTTTGGGGGTACCCTTGTTCCAGACCACTATTTCTCTTTACTGGAAAAGAACATCTTTTGAGTAATGCTTGACATACATTTTCAAGTTCCAGAGTCCGAGCAATCCATAAGTCATTGTCAACAGAGTAAACTGAGATAGGATCATTTTAATGGTAAGTGTTCTTTCGCACCGTTTCCTCCATAAATATATTAACACTCGTGCAGATCAGCACAACTCCAATTGCAATATCACAGCCAAAAACCATCTTCCAGCCCAAGTATTAGGCCCTTTATTTTCAACCCGGAGAGATGAAGCTGCTCTGTTCAAGCGGCCACACCTTTCGTACTTTGAAGAAAAGGCATTTGACCTTTCCATACAAAAGACTATACTTCTCTTCCCCGAGTCAGTAAGAAACACCAGTTGAGTGGTATAACATGGATACACTTCACAGCTCCAAGCGAGAGGACCACCCAACCATACTAATGAACAATTGCTGTTGACTGCTGCAAGTGAAGTACAAGCCAAAGAATAACCGACGCGCCTTCCGAGTTTCCTCCAGAAGGTACACGGATCCACCATCCATACCCCAATCCACTTGCCAGAACTTAACTGCTGTGCACATCAAGATGAGGTAAACGAGCACCATTCCAGCGTTCCGTCCCTTGTGGGACCTTCAAAGCTCCAGTGAGACTTCAACTTCTTTGTAATCATTCTCTTTGGTAAGAACTTCACCTTGAAGACTCGCACTCGTCGTCCATCAAGTTTCACCACAGTCCTGACCAACACGATAAAGATTTCCATCATACACACCAATGGTCTGCCCTCCATTTCTAGTCACACTTTTGTCAAACATTATATATTGGAATTCTTTCTTGTGTGGTTTCCAAAGGACCAAGAGGTGAACTGCTATGCCATATTTCCAGCGTCCATTTTTTCTTAGTTCCAAACCACTAGTGATCAGAACCAAAAAGCCAATATTCTCCATCCAATTTTTAATGATATCAGAGAATCAACCTAGGTGGCTTTTCTTTATAAGGATCTTCTCTAGTGTCCATATGCAATGGAAATTAACTGCTCGATATGCACGAAGTTCTCCCCCTTTAGCACTGCCTCAGGCATCATGTATATCTCCAAGACAGTAATGAAATGCATGAGAACAATCGACAAAAGATCTATTCTTACTATTCAGCAAATGAACATCATTATATGAATTAAGTGCCAAATTCATGTTGTCTTGCCAGGCCCAAACATAAATATAGAATTTGACACACAACGAGGTCCATAAAGTTCCACAGTGAGCATATTTCTATGTTCATCATAATTGGATGCCCACAAGATAAGACAGATTGTTTGTTATGGTCCATCTTAATTTTTCCTTGTTCATCACATTGGTGGCCAACCTATGCTCGCATGTAAGAGTCCAAAGGTTCTTATACCAATTATTATTTTCCAGTCTGAGGACCAACTTCATGTGCGTAACATGAATGCAAAAAAGATTGTGCCCTTACTTCGTTCTGATGGTTGAAAACATAGGATAAGAGAAGATGCCAGTCCTCATCCAAAGGCAATGCCCAATTGGTTGCCAAATATGGCCAGGCCCCATTATCAGTACTTTGCAACTGCAATGTCTTCCTTGCATGGTCCCAAGTGATATCTGGTTTCATAAAAACAGATAAAGTGTGTCGCTTCTGGATCAATTGAATACAAAATCCGAGGGGATTGTTAGGTGGAAAAAAAGAAATAGCACTCAGAAGACTATTTTCAAGAACAAAATAGAAAAGAATTTCCAATTTCATATGCAATGCCAAAGTATAAAGATGGGTATACATAAGGATATTTAGAAAAACACCAACCAATAATTTAAAGCTAAACCTAAGCAAAAAAATGGCATGGTGGTCCTACCAAGAATAGCGATAGCAAATAGCAATTGTTCAATCAAACACTAAGGTTTTGTTTGAAATTAGCTATAAATGGGAATGTTAATAAAATGCAATTTCTAGTGTAATGTTAACACAATAAGTGCATTTAATTACATTGCATTACGGCTTATCAAACACAGAGCCTAAATAAGCTTACAAGTTGATCATAGCATCTTTGCAAATGCCTTCAAAAGGGATCAAACAACACACTTTCCCCACAACAACAAGATCCCAAAAAGATCTTAAAATAAAAATTTCACTGTTATTTCATGAGATTTGTTTTCATTTGAGATTCATTGCACAACATGCTCCTAACAGTCATTTTCCCTGTGTTCTGCAGAAAACTTGAGTTCTAATTCGCCACCTATCGCTTTATAACATCATATATGGCCTTTTCTGTGAAACCAAAAAAATGAATTTTCCTCGCGTAGCAGAAAACTGAGTTCTAATTGCCCTATACTTAAACATCATATTATGTCTTTTCCTGTGAACCAAAATGAAATTTTAACAAATCAGTTAGACAAATAGCCAAGTCAAAAACCTAAAATCCAGGGCCTGTAACTTAACGTCGCCAAGAACTAAGGAAAATAACCATGCAATAAATAACAGCAGACGCTTACCTTTAATACCATCCATTGCATGACATATTCAGCTACATGAAACTACCGCGATATGTTACCCAAAGCAGTTTATAGGGTAATGTTGTCTGTCCAATGAAAACCAACTGCTCCAAGAGGTGTGCCTTCCTTCCATAAAAGAAAAAATTAATTCTGTTCTTGACAGTAGCCCAAAGATTGTACCACCAGTTTTATTAACTAATTTTCAGACCCTTCGATCTAGAAACGCAAACAAGGAACTGCCTACGCAGCGGCCTTCTAATTATCTCTGACACAACAAAGAAGCCAGACTTGTTACAACACCCCTTGGCTAAAAAGTTAACTCTTTCAAGCCCACGCATTGAACCTCATCAAACACCACTAGAAATAGATCCCCAAACAATGGTGAAGGAAAAAGAGCCCTTCACAGGACACTGTCTGTCCAAAATAAAAAAATCGTAAAAATTATCATCCCCTATAATCTCCTAAATTTTTAGAGTGAAAACTTTTCGCAGGAAGAAAGCATAACGCAGAATAAACAGTCAGTGCATGGCACCCTTTAATCACAAAACAATGAATATCCTAGGAGACATGGGGGGGGTAACTACTGGATTCTTAATGTGGACATTACTTGAATCAATTAGACAAAAAGATAAGAAGGCATTCCAAAAAGAAAATCACAATACAATAAAACTACAAGGAAGAAGAAAGGTTTGAGAACAGTGCTGAAGTTTAAGCAACTACATAATCAAAATGCTTCCTACCAAAGAAATCCAATCAATTCCTAGGCATTATTTTATTTGCATAATATTAATCCATTAGATGTGCCAGTCAAGTAGGCAGTTGTCCTTTTAGCTTGTCTTTCTTTACAATGCTCACCTTAAGATCTCCAATTTTAATTGGTATCTTATACCAGAAAATGACAATTCAAGTACCCGTTGATTCTACCTGCATCTCATTTCCGAGAAAACTTGTATAACTCATTAATAATAATAATAACCTATAAAACATTGGGTTCCTTGAAAATCTCATGAAAGAGCAACGAAAAGTAAGTATCTCAACATCAACAATTTCAATGCTGCTGAATGGTATTCATACTTCATTACATACCCTCATCTGCTTACAAAGTTCCAACAAAAGAACTGCCTTGCAGAAACATACAACTGCAACTCTGTTTTCTTTCTGGCCTACAAACAACATCTGGATATTGTTCATGCATTACCCATATGATAGAACTTAAAAATGAAAAAAATTCTAAATACTAGAAAAAAATCTGGCATAATCTGTGCCGCCAAACTTTTTTATCAACTAAAATATCTTGAACTAATGTAATATTTTAGTCAATAACACCGTGGCATTCAAGATTATAAGATAGAGTAGCAGAGGAACACTTCCAAGCAAATTAAGATCACATAAGGAGCCAACTAATAGCCAAATAAAAAGATGTTGATATTGATATATATTACAAATACTAACGTAACTAAAATCCCTTCTGTTAATCTCCACAGGTTAATTGACCATTGAACAAAAAAAGCCATACTGGTGAACACGAGTGATTTCTGCAAACGAGACTAGAAATAACAAGCAAAACATATTATCTTGCAATACACGCATTATAAAAACTCAGAAAAAATTAAAAATATCTAATGCGAACATAATAATACTCTAACCTGAAATACGATAAAGAAAACGGATCAGCAACAAAATTACTGGGGAACCAGCATCTGAGACTGAAGCACCACGTGACAACAGGGTCTCAGCCACATCGCGAAGGGCCTCTTGCCAGCACTCTCACGATTGCTTTCCACACACAGTTTCACGAAACTGTTACCAAATTTCACTCACATGTCAAACCGCAAGAAGTCATAACCAACAACTAACGCTACCAACTACAAGGTTTTTTTTAACCCTTTTGAGAGATAATTAACACAGAAATATCGAAAAGTCCACATAAAAAAATAATTGAAATAATCAAATAATCAATTTTTATTATATGAATATCTTTTCATAAGAATTCACTAACCACACTAAAAGACCAAAAGAATGAAACATATATTCTATGTGTAAATAAAACATCAGAAACAAGCCTATTAACTAAAATGAGAAAAAAAAAAAATACAGAACTGGAAAAACAGAAAGCTCAGAAAGCTAGCCAGCACTCAGATTGAAACTCACAAAAATTTGAACCATATAATGCCCACAAGACAAAAAGCAAAAAATTAAACCCAAAATCAAATTAAAATATCCCCGAATATCGATCATATTTGAGCCTCATTCACAATTGTGGTAAAAAACCAAAAAAAGAAACTTTAAAAAAGAAATTTTCTCCTACAAAACAGTAAAAAAAAAAAATCAGAATAATAGCAATCAGGCCCAAAAAAAAAAAAAAAAAACGAGAGACTTATAGTTTTCAATTGGTTTAAAAAAAGACTTAACCGCCTTCAAATGGTTTTGAGCGAGAAGGGAAGAGTCGCCATAGAAAAAGACCAATTGACCAAGACCCTCATTGTCCTCTTTGACAATCCAACAAGAGGAGGTTAAACCCACAGCATCACTGCCACTCACATAAGGCTTTATTAAACAACAAGCCACCCATAAACACGCCAATTGATCCGTACAAACACCAAACTAGCACAAAAAGGAACTACCAAACCCGGAGACAAGTCTATGGTGAGCAAGTGCTGCTTGGGTTATTCCCATTCTCCCACCTACAACAACAACTTCCATGTTTATTATACAGCGAGAGCTTCCCTGCCAGTTGTAAATACCAAATTGGTACGCACCCCCACCAGCCCTACACCTCCCGCTCCAACAGCCACTGAAACTTCCCATGAATAAATTACGATTATACCTTATACAGAAAGCACGAATTCCGCTATAAAAAGTCCAAACATTTATCTCTTTCCTTTTTTGAATTTCAAAGGGTCTGTTCCTGGCGCTGATTCTTGGTCCCCCTTTTGTCCGTTTTTTTTAGTTTAGTGGCCTTGATATGATTTTTGGGTTATTGGGTTTTTGTACACTTCTTTCAGCTCTTTTCAACAGAACTAGAATTTAGAAGAATGGAAAACGGTGGCGGCGATTTGTGGTTGCCGGAGGTTGGTGGATATGAGGCTTTTGGGTCTTTGTTATTATTAGCAGGAAAAATTGCATTACTGGCAAATATATATATATTATAGAGAGAGAGAGGAGAGAGGGCAGAACGCTGGTTTCACTTGTAGATATTGGTCCACATGTGATGTGATTGGGGAAGGAAATGATTTATCTTACACCTTTCCAGCTTAAAATGTGACATCCACTCGCGAAAATTAAGACCGACAGCTATGATGACATTGTTACAACGTTGGTGTGGGCATTGAATATGGAAAGAAGGTCTGATAAGGGAGCAACGGAGAGAGAGCGCGTGGAACGTGTGGCACTGCCAATTTTGAAAGTGTTCAAGGGTGCATAGGGCTTGTTTGGATGTGGTCAATTTTACTTGGCTGCTATCTTTTTTTTTTTTTTTTTTTCCCTCTTTTTGAGTTTGAAAACATAATGTAATTGTTTGAGATTAGCGGTTGTATTAAATTAATGCCAATTAATGCATATTGAAATGCTCCTGTTTAATGGGTTTTTAAGTTTTTTTTACCAAGGGTTGTTTGGTTTGCAATCTTTTAATTACATTTACCCAGCATAGGGTGGATTTATGCAAGTAACGTTATTATTATATCTTTATATAGAATAAGGCTTATTCTTATTATATAATTTATAATAATTATATTAACGCATTCATTTTCTTAATGAATAGAAAAAAAATTCAAATATAATAAAGTTTGTTTTTTTGTAGGCACGTATAAATTAATTTAATTGTTGTTTTTTTTTTTTTTTTTTTTTACACCTTACTTGTGGAAAATTTAGTTGGAAAGTTTTACCGACTTGGTTGTAGCTTTCTAAGAAATTTAAAATTATATAATAAATGCTCACGTTCAATTAATATTTATTTTCTAAGAATTTATTTATCATCCACACAATAATTTACTTCTAAACGAAAAACACAATAATTTATCTTTCCTATAAGTATTCTCATGGGAAATTATAATTTTCCTATGAATTCATTAGTGGAATTATTAGTTGAAAAGTAGATAATATAAGGGTGCTTTACATGTTTTTCTTTTGAAACTTATTTTTAATTTGTAAGAGGGTATTTTATGTTTGGCTTAATTTAATTGTTTGCTTATTTTAATTAACTTTTTTTGATCCTGTAAAGATTTTTATTCTAAATAACTTTTAAAAATTATAATAACTCGTAGACCCAAGTGAATCTGACTTAAAATCAGCTGATTTTACTTGTAAAATTCATTAATCCATATTGAACCAGTCGATTACAAATCCAATTTGATTTGATTAAATCGATTTTTTGATGTTTTAACTATTTTTTTATTATATTATATTTATTTTATTAATACTTTTAATGACATATTAATTGAATTATTGTCCACTAATTAACCAATAACACAAATTAAATCATGCCATCATCTAGTTTCTTAACCAAGTCATTGTCTGAACCGAATTTAAATTTAACATTGTTAAACTTCAAACACTATCCCTCATTTTTAAAAATTCTTAGAATTGTATATTTAATTTATATATGTCAATTTACTCAATAATTTAACATTAATAACTATCAAATGTACATGTCGAAATTTTATTCAACAAAAATTATAGAACAGAAATACTATTTTTATAGAGATAATATCCAACAACAATAGTTAGCTTTTCACGCATAGTTTTATAAACATTTCATTATTTATTTTTAAAAACTAACTTTATAATGAAAGTTTATTTAAACTCAGAAATCTTCTAGTCCGTTTAGAATAATGATTTATTTATGTTGAAATCTATATTTTTATGCTTACGGATGAAAGCAAACATAGATTTAATTATATGATTCAATTCACCATATGAACAACTTATTTTACCCAATGAATTTCTAAATAAAATTCCCATAAAATTAAGTACTTCAATTTTTTTTTTAATTGAGAGAGTGCAAAATTAAAATTGTTAGTGCTAAAATCAAAACATTTGTATTATTTGTACAGGAAATTCCGTGTTAAAAAAACCATATTAAATTAATTTTTTTTTTTCTTTTTTTTAAAAAAAAAAATAGTTTATTTCAAATTTGTCTAAATTGGGGGAATCTTATAATAATCCAACATTGGAAAAGATGACCTATAGATTATTAATTAGATGTTCAAAGCCACCCTTCCAACCCTAATAAATTCAATTGGAGAATAATTAGTGAACATTCAAACCTCGTACTTATCTTGTGAAGGAACGACAATTTTCCTAGAAATTCCATCTGGTTAGACAAATCATAACTTCTCAGACATTTTTCCCAAAATCACTAACATCAATATTTGAAGATATTTTTCAAATTCTTCAAAAATTTATAATTTCTTTTATTTAAAAATATAAATTGTTCTTCATGGTTATTCATTTTACCTGTCAAAATATAAATCATTTTCAGGAGTAATAAATAATTTTTTTTAATATTTTCTCTTTAAAATTTTAATCGTTTGGATGGTATTGGTCCACATTAAATATTTTTAATAGTAATAATTATTTTTTTTTTAATTTTAATTTTATTTATATTAAATATGAATAAAGGTAAGAATGGTGAAAATAAAATATGAAGAATTTTTTAAAATATAATATAACATAATAAAAAAAGTCAAGTTGTTGGGGCGGGCCTCCTGAGGCGCCGAGGCGGGCATTTAGACTACACATTATTTGATATACAAATTGCTATACGAAGCTTCCAGTTTTGACCTTCTACGTTTTGAATGGAGTTGGGGGCCATTCTAAATGAATATAATTTCACAAATGCCACTTGGGTCGATTTCCGATGTGATAAAGCGAATCCATTTATTTTTTTTATATTATTTTAATTTGTATAGCTTTCAAATGTGGAAAAAAAAGGAAAGATTTAAAAATTAAAAAAAAAAAGAAAAGAATTGCACTAAGGGACTCGAGAAATGAGATGTCTTTTTTTTTTTTTGTTTAGTTAAAAATGAAAAAACAAAAAGAATTCATATGTATTTAATTTGAGTTTATTGGAAAAAAAAATAATTTCTTAATTTTTTTCAATTTTGATGTATACGGGGCCGCTGCCTGATAATTCTACTCAACTTTATATCCTTTATATCTTTTTTAAGATTTTTATATGATGATTAAACATAATTAATCACTAACATAGCGGAATATTTCTTATTAATAATATGTGAATATTTTAAAATTTGAATTATTGATGCAAGATTGCAAAAATTAAATTTGTCGGTAGAATATAATTTTTTAATTGGCGAATGATTTACTATATGGAAAACTTAATTTATTCAAAGAAATAAGTTTGACAAAGAAAGTTTTTCTTTTCTTTTCTTTTCTTCTTTTTTCCTTTTTCTTTTTTCCTTTTTCCTTTTTCCTTCTTATCTAGGAAGACAATGGAGAATGACCAACAGGGGCTTCCTTGTTGAAGCTTCTTTTCATCTTTTGTAGAATAGTTGGTTTTTTGGGGCCTAACGAACCCAAACTGATGGAGGTTTCATAAAAAAGACAAGGTTGGTTGTGTGGTGGCATTTGCTTTGGGTTTGGGGCTTATTTTTATTCTTAGAGTTGTCAATTATTACTAGAAAGAGTATACAATTAAACAGAACTCTTTGTTGACCAATTACTATTTTTGTTGTTTTAATGTTGATATTTCTCAAATAGGTTAGGTAA
>NW_023591140.1:536852-579564 GCF_014843425.1 Jatropha curcas
AAAAGAAGTTTTCTTGTATCTTGGGCAATTTTTGGAAATGGGGCTTTAAAAACAATTTTTTCCCCCTCCAGCCAATTGGTTCATCCTCATATTAAAGTTCAAGCCTTAGCTGTTTAAAACCACTCCCAAGCCTCATGAAATTGAAGACATGTCAAGCTTTCAGTGGCTGGTCCTCTTGTAATGGCTACTTACTGTACTGGCTTTTCAAAAGGGACTAAGCTGCCGAGATCCAAGTCCTCCCAGAACTTCCTAACTGATAATGGCGATTTTGTTCGGCCCAATCAGGATAGTTCAATCCATTTGAACTTAATCAACTCCAGTGCCCGTATACCAAACATGTTAAAGAAGACTGCAACATTACACATACACTCATAAGTTTAATGCTTTTAGTAAACATAAAATAGATTCACAAATAACAACTTTAATTATGCATCTAGATTCACCTTGGGCACTATTTAAATTTGCATAGTTTAATACAATACATGATGTTCCAGAAGAAAAATAACTCTTAATAGTCTTTCATTTGTGGGAGCAACTTGCGAGCCTTTATGCAAAGTCAGAGAGAAGCACGCCCGTGTACATTACAGCATGCCCGTGCCTTTTCTCTAGCACGCCCGGCTCATAATGCAGCAGCGTCCGGCCTTTTATCTGGGAATCAAGTTACCCTTTTTTTTTATTCACATTTAACTATTCAAAATAGCTCCATACAATATGCATGTTATCTTTTGGATATACACTCATAATTAAGTTAAGTACAATGACAAGTCTCGTTTAAGTGCCCATATGCATTATAATTATGATCTAACCTTTGGGGGCAACCTAATAAATTATAATCATGATCAATTGTTCAGAGTTTTACACTTTCATGTCATTTGACGGCATCACACAACATGAACATTGAACATTGCATAATCAATGTCTAAAATAATCCACAATAGCCACTTTTGGTGACTAACAAGTTTTCCATTTTACATAAATATTGATATAATGCCAAACTTTTATGAGATTGAATTAAGATCTCAAAACTTTTAAACGACCATAACCCCATATATGTCATAACCTATATCTCCTATAAAGATAACACATAATAATTTATAGAGCATAAGAAAACAAACAATTTCAATTATCTAATAGTTTTTTGGCTTCGCTTATACCAGAAAATCAACTTCACAATACGAAATTAATTTTCATTAATTAAGCCAAACCAAAACACTATCCAACATATCTAGAACAGGTATAAGGCTCTGATACCACATGTTAAATAAATCTTTTAATATAGCCCATATCCTTATTGTTTCATTTTCAGAAAAATTCTGGAATTTATTTGAATAGAAATAGATCAATAAGCGGAAGCGTACCTTGATCCATAACAGCAGATCTATGTTATGGGTTAACTCAATTGCGCGCAATTCGATTTCTCGCCGTAAACAGTAGATCTATGTTTGGGTTATCTTGTTGCGCAATATTTTGATTCCACCGTACAGCAGATCTATATTTCCTTCCTCTGGCTTGTTGTCCGTAAGTTTTCATCTCAACTGGTCCAGAGAATAATTAAAGCAGCCTATGGGGAGTTTCTTTTTATAAGCCTCATCAAACAAGCTATCACCTATGTGTTTGAGGCAGTCGCACAAACTCTCATTTTCTTTTCTTATTCATGTGTTCACCCTATGCTGTCAATTCCTTTTAACCTTTTATAAGGCAGAGGAAGGGTATTAAACTCTAAACTGCTTTATTCATTAACCAATAACCACATCTTGGGCCACCTTAATTAAACCACACTTTAATCCCATGGTTCACATATAGATCAATTAAATATCAACATTTGAGAAAACTAAAGAAATTGAGGCATGAATATGCTCTTATGGACTAATAACCAAATCTGAATGATTGTAGTGAAGAGAAGAACGGAACAGAGGGAGAAAGAGAGAAAATTGGAATGATTGGGAGATTCAATCACAACAATCCATCTGTAATAAGCTTGGCATTGACAGGATCCTTATGTTTCTGTCAGCAATATAAATGGATCTAATAGACGCATGGATTTTATGGATTATGCATTAGGACTTCTCAGTCAATAAATATTTAGCCTATCCATGCCATAACTTCAATACCTCTGTCTTTAAATCACTAGAAGCTAACATTCCAATTAGTTAAATGACAAATGACAAATATAAGTGTGTTTGGCAATACTTTGAAATTTACAATAGACACGGTCCTTTAATGTAGAATGCACAGTGGAAAACATCTTTTTTTAGCATTGTACTTGGTACATATAAGCTTACACTCAATGAAGAATTTTGACAGTTATTTTTGCACTAACCTGCATTTATGCTTCTCTAGGATATAGAAAAACAAAAATCTTCAACTTCATTATGAGTCGAATCTTTAATATGCTTTCTTCAAGGAGTGGTAAGTTTTCTCTGCGCTTCTTTTATTTGTTGTCAAGCTGATTAATGTATTTGTATGTTTGTGCAATGTATTTCGATGTTTGAATCATACTATAAGTTATTATATATTTTATGGTTATATGTGTTCATTTTATTCTTGTGAAGTTGGATTTCCCCCAAATTTGAATATTGGTTCAATTATTTTTTCTCATCTGAATGTTATTAATTCTGTTTGTGCATGCATTTGGTTTGTGACGTTTGTCATTTATTTTAATTTTTTTCAATATGTATGGGATAAATGGGTCATTCCCCATTACAATCTGTTGTTTAGGAGTTGAGGCGACATTTAATACTTAATTTTCCTTGAAAATAATTTTGATGCTTGCAGATACAATTATTTGAAGTATGTCTAATGTTGAAGAAAATTTTGGTCTGAAACAAATTTACTGTACATATGCATATTCCATGATTTTTCATGATATATACAACAGAAATTGAGTATCTGACAATCAAGCTTGAAAATTTGTAAAATGGGCTACATCAAGTAAGTTGTCTTTTTTAGTGGTGCTTTTGCATGAAACATTATCCTCTTTTTTTCCTTTTTTTTTTTTTTTCACTGTCAACTGTTTTATTAATACTATTCTACCGCGTCACTTATAAGTTTGATTTAGAATATTTCTTGTGTCTTTTGTTGGAACAATCAATTCAATCGTTTAATTCCATTAGTACGAATTTATTTGCTGCAAGAAAAAAAAAAAAACAATCCTCTTGAATCTTGGTGAATGTTTTTGAACAAAGATATAGACTATATCAAAGTAATCAGAACCGCACATGGGAAAAAGAAGCAACAACGGAGATGATGATATGTAGCTGATAACAATTAATTTAAGTACAAAATGAATTAGTTTTATCCCATTCCTTCAAGGATGTAGCAAGGATAAGCAACAAAAGTTATATAGTACTAATTGCTTATTAATGTTGTTCTTCTTCTTTTAGAAGCAGATCTTCAAGTTAAATTTTGTTGGAAGTTTTGTTTTTTTTTGAGTTCTCAGCTTTTTTCAATTGTGTTTTTGTTTGTAATAAAATGATTGTCATAAAATATACATTTTCAAACTGAGAGAATTTACGATTATAAATTAACAGAGAGAAATTATTTAGCAACAGATTGAACTTAATAGAGCATCATTTTAGTATTTAGATTAATTAAAATTCAAACGTGGTTTTTTTTCGGAAGGAAATAAAACTAAGTTAATATGCGTTCACGATTCTTTTAAAATAAATCAAATTCAAAAATTTTGAATATTATCTTTCTTAAAAACAAAGCCCTTAATTAGAAATTAAAAACTGAGTCAACAAATATAAATGATTCCTTAATGAAAATCAATTTTGAAAATTTTAGAAAACCCATCGCATCAGCAGGTGACGCCCAGTTTTAATCATAAAAGGATTGCAAAAATTTGTATTTAATTGCATGGAAGATATTGTCGGAATCAATGGCTTTCTAATGAGATTTGTTGGGCTTATTAATGCATCTATGAATGACTGGTCCCTACAGCTAATACTTTATCGAGTAATGCAGCAACAATTTATGGTTCTTCAATAACAATCGAGGGAGTTTTGCATGGTGAACCCCAATATTTACTTCTAATGGACCAATGGCTGCACAGGCCTCGTCTTCTAAAATCCATGTCTTCGTCTCCCGAGGCTCAAGATGTATACTTGATCAAGCTGCCATCAACTTTCTACAACCACCGTCTCCGTTTCATGGTGCATTTGTTT
Source organism: Jatropha curcas (assembly GCF_014843425.1). The sequence continues at coordinate 541,019 of NW_023591140.1, forward strand.
CCCTGCTAACTTTTATGTTCAACGATCAGGGCTATTTTTAAGAGTCAAGAAGGCTTATTTCGCATAAGATTTCAAGGCGTTTTTTCTCTACATGAAGAAACAGCTTATGGTTACAGTCATGGCTTTGTGAATCTACTCTTCTGGGGCGCTGTGATAATGGCTAGTGTAGGCTGTATTTTTTTCAAATTCTCCCAAACTCCTAAGTTTATGCTTATAAGCTCTCCCATACAATAATAATTCAGACTCTTGGAAAAATTAGTTGAGGATTGCAAGTCTGTGAACGACGACAGATAGGTAGACAAACTAACATGTGAAGCTCATAGCTTGGCTAGAGTTTCTACCATAAGTACCGTTGATACTACAAACCGGAAAGCATCCTTACCAAATGATGCCCACAGAGAGGAATGGCCTAACAGAATGCGAGAAAGAGAAGAAGATCATCGTAGGGGATCAAGAGACATTTGTAGATTGATAAACAGTGATGGCAGAGGGTGGTTTGAGCAAGGGAGCCAGAGAACCCATTCCACAGAAAGGAGTTGAACCTCAGTAAGAAGGCAAACCAGAGAACCGCCAACCAATCTACGAGTACCCTAGTTCTGATTACATTTTGATTACTGATGAGGGGGGGCAGAGAGCTTCAAGCATATGCAATCTTAGCAAAGACAGAGATTGCTGGACAAAGCCATTGGCACAACGAAAGGGATGAATTCCCTTTGAAAAAGAATGACAACAATATGAAGCTGGTGAAACTTCCAAAAGAGAAGCAGAAAACCAAGAACATGGGTTGTAACAAATTGAAGAAAGATAGATGGCCAATCTAGTGAGATACAAAGCTCGATGGTACGTCAAAGGCTTTACACTCCCAAAGAAAGGTATTGACTTTGATGGAGATTTATTCACCAGTGTATGAAAAAGTTCTATTCGAGTATGTGCCAGGTCTTGGTAGCCAATTTTGAATCTTTCCATTAGAAGGCAGGCTTGTGTAAAAGGAACCGGCATTCTTGCATGGGGATCTAGAAGAAGAAAATCCTATATGGAATAACCAGAAAGGATTCAAGGTCGCAGGGGAAAGAGGACATGGTTTGTCGCTTGAAGAAGAGCTTGTTAAGGTTGAAAAAGCGCCGGCGACAATGGTATAAAAAAGTTTGATTTTTCATGGTGAAATTCAAGGATTACAAAGGACATATATGCAAGATACCTTGTGTATATGTCCGAATTCCCCTTGATGGAAATTTATCATCGATGGTAAATTTATCATCCTTCTCTTATATGTTGATGATATGCTAATCGTTGGACCAGATGCACACATGATTAGCAAGTTAAAGAATGATTTGTCGAAAGCATTTGACATGAAGGATTTGGGATCGACAAGGCGAATTCTCGGAATGGAGATTATCCGAGACAGAAAGTCCTGCAGGGTATGGTTATCGCAGGAAAAATATATTGAACGAATTCTAAAGAGATTCAATATTAAGAATGCTAAACCAGTTAGCACTCCGCTTGCCTCTCACTTCAAGTTAAGTAAAAAATCTTACCCATCAACAAAGAAAGAAAAAGGAGATATGTCAAATGTTCCATATTCTTCAGTGGTCAGAAGTTTGATGTACGCAATGGTGTGTACAAGACCAAATATCGCTCATGCAGTTGGCGTTATGAGCCGATTTCTGTCAAATCCCCAGAAGACACATTGGGAAGCAATGAAGTGGATTTTCAGATACCTGAGAGGAACTTCAAAGTTATGCTGAGAGGAACTTCAAAGTTATGTTTAACTTTTGAAGGTGAAAAGGTTGCACTTGTTGGTTACATAGATGCAAATACGGCCAGTGATCTTGATGAAAAAAATCTACATCAGAATACCTATTTACATTCTCAGGGGGAGTATTTTATGGCAATCAAGATTACAAAAATGTGTTTCGTTATCAACGACCAAAGCAGAGTAAGTTGCAGCAACGGAAGCAGAAAAGGAAATGCTTTGGTTAAAGCGATTCTCTCAAGAATTGGGTGTGCAACAAGAAGAATATATAGTTTATTATGATAGTTAAAGTGCGTTAGACTTAAGCAAAAATACTATGTATCATGCACGAACAAAGCACATTGATGTAAGATATCATTGGCTTAGACTTCCCATTGAAGAGAAGCAGTAGAAAGAAGCAGTTCCAAGTTGCGAAAAATCCACACAGACAGAATGCTGCAGATATATGACAAAGCGTCGTTCCGAAGGAGAAGTTCGAACTATGTGTCAAGCGCAGGAATGGAGAGTCTCACCATGTTAGTCGGAGGGGAGAGAATTGTTGTGGGATTCCCTTCCAACATGTGGGACCCACCACACGTTTGAAGAATGAAAAAAAAAAAAAGGAAACAAACCACCATTTTTTTTTTAAGGGCTCAAACAAGGTTTAAGGGTCAAACAAGGCTGCAAACAAAGGAAAAAAGGAAGAGAAAAACGTGTTATTTGAAAAAGAAGAAAAGTTGGCAATCTTCTTTGACAAAGTATAAAGACGTGAATGAGTTGACAAAGTATAAAGACGTGAATGAGTCGTGTATAACTCATTCACATCTTATACTTTGTCAAAGAAGATTGCCAACTTTTCTTCTTTTTCAAATAACACGTTTTTCTCTTCCTTTTTTCCTTTGTCTGCAGCCTTGTTTTACCCTTAAAAAAAACGTGGTTTGATATTCACGTCTTTATACTTTGTCAAAGAAGATTGCCAACTTTTCTTCTTTTTCAAATAACACGTTTTTCTCTTCCTTTTTTTCTTTGTTTGCAGCCTTGTTTGACCCTTAACCCTTTTTAAAAAAATGTGGTTTTGTTTTCCTTTTTTTTTTATCATTCTTCAGAAACTTGTGTGGGGGAACTTGTGTGGGTCCCACATGTTGGAGGGATCCCACAACAATTCTCCTCCTCCCGACTACATGGTGGGACTCTCCATTTCTGCCGCTTTGACACACAATTTGAACTTCTCCTTCGGAACGACCTTTGTCAATATATCTGCAGCATTTCTATCTGTGTGGATTTTTCGCAACTGGAATTGCTTCTCTTCAATGGCAAATCTAAGCCAATGATATCTTACATCAATGTGTTTCGTTCGTGCATGATACATCGTATTTTTGCTCAAGTCTAACGCGCTTTGACTATCACAATAAACTATATATTCTTCCTACTACACACCCAATTCTTGAAAGAATTGCTTTAACCAAAGCATTTCCTTTCCTGCTTCCGTTGCTACAACGTACTCTTCTTCAGTCGTTGATAATGAAACACATTTTTATAATCTTGATTGTCATGAAATAGCTCCCCCTGAGAATGTAAATAGGTATCCTGATGTAGATTTTCTTTCATCAAGATCACCGACCATATCTGCATCTGTGTAGCCAACAAGTGCAGTCTTTTCACCTCCAAAAGTTAACCAGTCTTTTCACCTCCAAAAGTTAAAAACATAACTTTGAAGTCCTCTCAGGTATCTGAAAATCCACTTCACTGCTTCCAATGTGGTCTTCTGGAATTTTGACAGAAATCGGCTCCATTAACGCCAATTGCATGAGACGATATCTGGTACATTGTTGACACCACCATTGCCCTACATCAAAACTTACCGACCGTTGAAGAATTTATGGAACATTTACATATCTCCTTTTTCTTTCTCTCTATTGATGTAGGATTTCTTACTTTAACTTTGAGTGAGAGGCGAGCGGAGTGCATAACTGGCTTTAGCATTCTTCATATTGAACCTCTCTAGAAACTCGTCAATATATTTTGTTCCTGCGATAACATAACCTGCAGGGACTTTCTTATTTCGGATAAATCTCCATTTTTGAGAATTTGGCCTTGCCGATCCCAAATTCCTTCATTGTCAAATGCTTTTGACAAATCATTTCTGTTAACTTGCTAATCATGTGTGCAATCTGGTCCAAACGATTAGCATATCATCAACATATAAGATTAAGGATGATAAATTTACCACTCAGGCGGAAATCTGGACATATACACAAGGATCTTGCATCTGTCCTTTTGTATCCTTGATTCACCATTTGAAAGAATCCAAACTTTTTATACCATTGTCGCGGCGCTTTGTTTCAACCCAGTACAAAATCTTTCTTTCCGTCAAGCGACAAACCATGTCCTCTTTTCCCTTGACCTTGAAATCCTTCTGCGTTGTTTCCATTATAAGCATTTCTTCTTCTAGATTCCCACATGCAAGAATGCCGGTCTTTACATCAAGCTGCCCTCTAACTCAAGATTCAAATTGGCTACAAGACCTGCACAACTCGAATAGAACTCATTTTCACAACTGCGTGAAAAAATCTCATCAAAAGTCAATACCTCTTTTGAGTAAAGCCTTTAACGACCAATCGAAGCTTTGTATCTCACTAGGTTGCCATCATCTTTCTTCAGGTTTGTACCACCCATTTGTTCTTGAAGTGTTTTCTCTTTCCCTTTTGCGAAGTTTCACTGCTCATATGTGTCATTCTTTTTCAAAGAATTCAATCTCTTATTTGCATGGCCTTTGTTCCAGCAATTCTCTGTCCTTTGCAAGATTGCATATTCTTGGAAGCTCTTCTAGCTCCCCCTCATTCAGTAATCAAAAAATGTAATCAGAACATAGGGTTTACCTTGTAGATGGTTGGGCATTCTCTGCCGTTGGACCTTCCTTAACTTGCAGGCTTCAATCTCCTTCGGTTGAAATGGCGTTCTCTGGCTTCTCCCTGCTCAACACCTCCCCTGCTCAACACCCTCTACATCACTGTTATCATCTACAATTGTCTCTTGATCCCCTACGACTGGCTCTTCTTCTTCTCGTTCTAATTCTGGCATTCTCCTCCTATAGCATCATCTGTAGGAATGCTTCCTGGTGTAATATCGACAACACCATCACTTGTGGATTCTTCACAAGTTGCATCTGTCACGATCTCATTCTCGTGGAATACTACGTCTCGGCCCTTGACAACTTTCTTTTTCACTGGGTCCCACAACCTATAGCCAAACTCTTCGTCTCCATAACCAACAAAAGTGCAAGGAACTGACTTGTCATCAAGCTTTGATCTCTGCTCTTTCAGAACATGCATAAATGCCTTGCAGCCAAATACCCTCAGGTGAGAGTATGAAATATTTCTACCTGTCCAGACTTTATCCGGGATATCAAAATCCAAAGGTGCTGAAGTTAGTCGGTTGTGCTGAAGGTAGTCGGTTGATTAGGTAGACAGCAGTATTGACATCTTCTCCCTAAAATGGCTTAGGTAAGTTGGCCATTTTGAGCATGGATCCGACTCTCTCAACAATGGTGCAATTCATCCATTCAGCAAAGCCGTTGAGTTGAGGCATACCAGGTACTGTCTTTTCATGCTTGATACCATGCTGACTACAATAATCTCTTAACTCCTTGAGATATATTCGCCACCATTATCTGTGCGCAAACAATTCAATGCCACTCCATCTCTGTTTCCACCATCGCATGGAATTGCTGAAAGTGCTTGAATACTTGGTCTTTTGTGCGCAACAAATATATCCATGTTTTTCGTGAGAAATCATCAATGAACTCAATGAAGCGTTAGGAAAAATTACCTACTTTCCTCCAAGTGATTTCTATCTCCAATAGGACCACCATACGGTTCAGAGTGTACCAACTCCAACTGGTCTCTCTGGTCTAGAGCTTTTCTGAAATGAGACACGATGTTGCTTCTGATGGAGGTCCCAATCCTAGGCTAGCCTTACAAGTTGTCCTAGACATGGGCCTTGTCTTTGATTCCCATTAGTGAAGTTAATGAAAAGGGGACAGTCCAACGCTGAAGATGGGCTTAGGGGAGTGACATGTTCAATTCTGAAGCTTTACAGCTCCTTTTAGGGCCATTTGGTTCCTCAAACCCATCATTCTTTGAAAGACAATAATCAAGGTACAGCTCCTTTTAGGGCCATTTGGGTTCCTTCAAACCATCATCTTTGAAGACAACAATCAAGGAGCACTTGGTTGATCATTGACTATGAATTTCAGCTCATTTGTGTTGTTTTCAAACTTAGTTAGGTGTTCTTTGAATTGTGCCTTTGAATGAGTTTTTTCAAACTTAATTAGGTGTCTTTTGAATTGTGCCTTTGAATGAGTTTTTTCAGACTTAGTTAGGTGTCCTTTGAATAAGTTGTTTTCAACCTAGTTAGGTGTATCTTTGAATGTGTTGTTTTCAACCTAGTTAGGTGTCCTTTGAAATAATAACAAAGAAAGTTGTTTAATCACAATTTGGGTTTTATTAGTTTCCAAAAACTATGGTTTGTTTTTTTCCAAAAAACAATCATCTATCTTTTTTCATTTTAATCTTCACCGTTTCCAAAAACTATTGGGTTTTGTTTGTTTCCAAAAACAATCATCTATCTTTTTTTTAGGTACTGTAGCACGGATGCTTCTGAGTTCCTGTAGCAGCACTCGTGTTTCTCCATCAAAACCATAGCATTTTTTTTCACCACGCCATCAGTTGGTATCAGAGCCAACAATCTTACCTTCTTTCCCTTTCATTTGTTTTCATACTTATGCTTAATAACCAACAAACACCTCTTAATAAAGACAAACAAGTCATGTCAGAAGATCAAGATCTAGCCTCAGCAATTGAGAAAATGAGGTTGGAAATGGAATTTCTTAAGGCCAAGAATGAAGCCTTAGAAACACTTATCCAAAATACTCCCCCAAATACCCAAAGTCCTCATGAAGAGGAACTGACTAATGATGAAGATTTCAATGGAGAGGACCAGCACCTTATGTTGGGATGTGGAGGTTTTAGAGGGAGAGGGAGAGGATTGTTTCATGGAGGATTTGGCCAAGGGGCAAGGCGTTTGCCACCACCCATCCGTGTTGAAAGACATGAAAGACAAGAAGAATCTTTCAACTATTTTAAAAAATCAAATTACCTGAATTTCATGGTTAAGATCGATGTTTGATGCCTATCTTGAATGGAGTATACTCAATGGAGAGATCCTTTGAACTTGAGCGGAGGGTCGAAGACAAAAGATATTGAAGGCTTTGCTGCTATTGAAGTTGAAGGGGAAAGGGATATGCTGCCCTTTGGTGGGATAATTTGCAAAAACGAAGGATGAGGGAAGGGAGGCCTCAAATTACTCAATGGGATAGGATGAAAGAAGAGATGAATGCGGTGTTCTTGCCACCCCATTATAGACAGAAAATGATTGAGAAAATGTTGAGCCTCAAACAAGATACTAAACTCGTGGAACAATACACCATGGAATTTAAGGAATTTTTATTGAAGTGTGAGGTCGAGGAGACCGAGGAGCTGATCATGGGGCGTTTTCTCCAAGGCTTGCGATTCGACATCCAAGACATGGTAAGCTTAGACATTGGTAAGCTTCTATCCTTATGGAATCTCTTATTGAATTGAAGAGGATTAGCAACTAAAGAAGTGCAGACAAGTTTGAAGGCATTCACACCAAACAAAAACCAAATACTCAACCTTATAACTACAAACCCAGCTCTAGTTTTAGCCCCAATGCTGATGCCCCTATCAAGACCACACAAGACCACATACACACCCTCACCAAAACCACCTCTTAAAAACACTTTCGACACACCAAGAAGTACTCAATCTGTCCCACCATCCAAAAGTACCTCTAAGAATGCTTTGAAATGTTCCAAATGCCAAGGGTATGGACACTTCCAATCTGAATGTCCTTCAAGGAAAATAATGACCCTTAGGAGATAGAGGAAATTGAGGAAGAAATATACCATGCTAATCCTATTGCGGTAAATAATGAATTGATTGTTGATGAGGGTGCAACCCTTGTTTGTGACGCAATGGAAGATGGGGAGTGTTTAGTGATGATGTGTATTTTGAATATTGAAAAGAGTGAGGAGGATTGGAGGAGGAAATCCCTGTTTCACTCCAGATGTTTGACAAAAAATAAATTATGTGAAGTTATTATTGATAGTGGTGCATGTGAGAATGTTGTATCCAATGAAATTGTTGCGAAGTTGGGACTGAAAACCGAGCCAATTGACACCCCTTACAGGTTGGCTTGGCTGAATTCTGAACATGAAATTAAGGTCATTAAGAAGTGTCTAGTCCCTTTTGCAATTGGGCAATATGTGGATGAGGTGAGCTGCCATGTTATCCCAATGATAGCTTGTCACTTGCTTCTTGGGAGGCCTTGGTTGTATGATAAGGATGTGCAACAACAAGGGAAGGCCAATACTTACACCTTTTCCATGAGGGTAACACCATCTTGCTCACCGTTTTTCCATGAGGGGTAACACCATCTCCTTGCTCACACCGTTTACTAACCCAAAGAAGCGAAAGAAGAAAAGAGAAGTTTGGAATGGGTTGGATTGTTATCCAATGATGAGAAGAGTGAGATCATGCGAAGGCTGCCCTTAGCGATGTTCCAATTTTGATGTGGAGGGATGAGGCCTAAACAGAATCATGTGATTCCAAAAGGTACCACATTCTTATTAGAGAGTTTGAGAGAGTTTTCCCGAAAACACTTTACCTATCGGTTTAGCCCCCTCTAAGATTCAATACAAACATGAGAATCAGTTTTGTTCCGGGAGCTCAAATTTCCTCATAAAGGCACTCCCTATAGAATAGAGTCCCTAAAGAGAGGATGAATTACAAAAAAGCAAGTTGTATGAATTGTTTAAATAGAGGCTTTTATAAGGGAGAGTGTTTCTCCTTGTGTTGTGCCAGCTTTTGTTGTTTCCAAAAAGAATGGCAAGTGGAGAATTGGTGGATAGATTCAAGGGCTGTTAACAAGGATAACGATCAAGTACAGGTTTCCTATTCCAAGGCTTGATGATATTGCTTGATCGGATTGCATGGGAGCTCAATTTCTTCAGGATTGATCTTGCAAATGGGATTCTACCAAATTGTGGTTAGGGAAAGTGATGAGCTTAGAGAAGGTGATGAATGGAAGACAGCCTTCAAGACCAATGAGGGGCTGTATGAATGGTTGGTCATGCCTATGGGACTCTCCAATTCACCTTCCACCTTTATGCGACTCATGAATGAGGTACTCAAACCTTTTCTTAACAATTTGTGGTGATATACTTTGATGATATTCTGATCTTTAGTACTAGTTTACATGAGCATTAGATGCATTTGAGACTTGTTTTTGAGGTTTTGGACCGTGAATCGTTGTATGCTAATGTAGAGAAGTGTCATTTTTATGATAGCACCATTAGTTTTTTGGGGTATGTTGTATCTAAAGATGGTATAAGTATGGATTCTGAAAAGGTCAAGGCCATTGTTGATTGGCCTATTCCATTTGGCCATATTCCAAACAATTCTGTTTTCAAGTAGGAGTTATTCATGGGTTTGTCTTTTTATAGGAGATTCATTAAAGGTTTTAGTATATAACAAGTCCTATAACAGACTAGCATGAAACAAGGTGGGTGTTATAAATGGAACACCTCAAGCCACCTTTCTTTTTAAACACTTTAAGGAATGCAATGACAAAGCTCCTGTTTGGCCGTGCTTTAATTTCAACTTACCTGTTTTGAAATTGGAGTGTGGTGCTAGTGGGGTTGGGATAGGGCTTGTTATTGAGTCAAGGAAGGCAAACCTATTGCAATCTTTTTAGGGGAAAATTATGAGTGTAGGAGAAAATATTCTTGTTGATCTGAGTTCTATGCCTTGTTTCGTGCTCTAAGGACATTGGAGTGCATATTTGTTGGGCTAACTCTTTCATCTTATTTACTGACCATCAAGCCTCAATACATTACAAAGGTCAAGCTAAGTTAAGCAAGAGACATTGCATCTTGGGGTTCGAAACATGAATTCCTTTTTGATTTTTGTAGTGAAGTATAGGGAGGGTCCAAGTATAGAGTGGCTTGAATGCTTGTCTAGGAGATATGAGGTTCTTAGTACCATGCATGGCTCAATGGTTAATTAGGATTTTGAGAATATTTAAGCTTTATGAGAGTGATGGGGATTTCGGTCAAATTGGGATGAGAGTTAGGAAAGGATGGTGCATTTAGGGACTTTCATATTCAATGATGGTTATTCTTTTTCAAGCTGTGCTGTTTGGTGTTCTCAAAGCTCTTTAAGGGAAGCAATTCTTAGGAAGTCCCTTAAGGAAGTCCATGGTGGAGGCCTAGCCGGTCACTTTGGAAGAGACAAAACCTATGAATTGGCAAGCAAGAATTTCTATTGGCCAAAGATGTGGAAAAAGGTTTCAAGACTTGTTGAGGGTTGTAATACTTGTAAGCAATCCAAGATGACCTTACAAGCTCACGGACCATACATGCCTTTATCGATTCCAAGCTCACCATGGGAAGATGTAAGTATTGATTTCATTGTTGGCTTGCCGAGAACAAGACGAAATAATGATTCCATTATGGTTATAGTAGATAGATTCTCAAAAATGGCTCATTTTATTGCTTGTAACAAAACTAATGATGCATCTCATATTCTGAATTTGTACTTTGAAAATGTTGTAAAACTCCATGGAATTCCTAGGAGCATAGTGAGTGATAGGGATGTCAAGTTTTTGAGTCATTTTTGGAGGCATTTGTGGGCAAGGTTAGGAACTACCTTGAAGTTCAGCACGGCTTTTCATCCTCAAACAGATGGACAGAAACGTGGTTCAATCGAGGCCTTAGGACATTTTGCGAAGTTTGCTAAAGGGGAAAGTAGAATTGGTGATTTCTTTGTTGGCTCCATGCTGATTGCTTCAACAGTTCGAAGGAGTAAGAACCACTTAATTATTACTCCTTTTGAATTTAGTTTATGGAACTAATCCCACTTGTTCCTCTTTGATATTTGAGCAACGCACACTCTAGTATCCCCTCTAACTTAAAGGCCGAGGCTAGAGCTACTGAAATTGTCAAACTCCATGCTAGAGCAAAAGCACATATTGAGAAGAAGAACGAAGCCTACAAGATGCAAGCCAAGTTAAAACCTGTTGTGGAATTTAAAGAAGGTGACCTAGTGTGGGTTCACTTAAGGAAGGAACGATTCCCTTCTAAAAGAAAAATTAAACTTATGCCCAAAGCCGAGGGTCCTTACAAGATCATCAAGAAGGTAAACCAGAATGCTTACAAGGTAGAGCTGCCTCCGTCTTACAAGATTTCCCCTTCAATGTAGTGACTTAGCCAAATATAAGGAAGACACATGTCAACTTCTGACAAGTTTTAAATTTTCAAGAAGGGGAGAAATGCATGGAGGTCATCTAGCCTAGCCTTACAGGCTGTCCAGACATGGGCCTTGGTCTTGATTCCATAGTTGAACGTTAATGAAGACAGTCCAAGGTGAAGAGGGGCTTTGGTGGGAGTGGACATGTCAAGATCTGAAGCTACAGGCTCCTTGTAGTACAGCTCCTTTTAGGGCCATTTGGGTTCCTTCAAACCATCATCTTTGAAGACAACAATCAAGGAGCACTTGGTTGATCATTGACTATGAATTTCAGCTCATTTGTGTTGTTTTCAAACTTAGTTAGGTGTTCTTTGAATTGTGCCTTTGAATGAGTTTTTTCAAACTTAATTAGGTGTCTTTTGAATTGTGCCTTTGAAAACCTAGTTAGGTGTATCTTTGAATGTGTTGTTTTCAACCTAGTTAGGTATCCTTTGAAATTGTGTCTTTGAACAACACATTCAAAGGGAGTTTATGACTATCTCTTGTTTCCCTATATAAAGGGATTTTGTGTATTTTGAAAGGGAGATTTGGAATAACAAGAAAGTGCTAATCACATTTGGGTTTTATTAGTTTCCAAAAACTATTGGGTTTTGTTTGTTTCCAAAAACAATCATCTATCTTTTTTCATTTTAATCTTCACCATTAACTATCTTAGCCTTCCATCACATTTTGAATCAAGTTACTGTAGCACGGATGGTTACTGTAGCACGGATGCTTCTGAGTTCCTGTAGCAAGTTACTGTAGCACTCGTGTTTCTCTATCAAAACCACAGTCCTTTCCACCACGCCATCAGCTTCCCAAATAAATAATGATCACAAGGGTTTATTTTACCTTTGGCTAATGGTATGAGGAACTTCTTAGCCAACATATTCAGCCCTTTCTCACTAACGTGAGCCAGCCGCCTATGCCACAAATTTGGTGAAGCATCATCTGTAACTGTATTCAGTTGACCCGCACATATTATTACATGCGTCTTATACAGCGAGCAACATATTTTTCCTCTCGCCACCACCAAAGACCTTTTGGTGAGTTTCCAATTACTGTCACCTGTATGATTGTGATAGCCTTCCTTGTCCAGTACACTCATAGACAACAGGTTCAACCGAAGATCAAGAATATGTCTCACATTTTTAAGTGTTATGCACCGACACTTGTCTTTATGCAGATATCATAGATTTCCCACCACTTGCGAGACAACTATTATTCCCATTTTTTAATAGTGGCCCAAAATCTCCTGCTTTATAAGTGAAAGATTCCCTTTTTTGGAACACCGTGGTATGAAGACCGGAGTCTACTATCCACTCAGGTATTTGCATCTCACAATGACAGCCAAATCTGCATCTGAGTGACTAACACCTTACCATCTTTCTCCTGAGGCTGTAGGCAGATGTAATTTTTGTCATTCTTGTGTCTTCGTAGCAGATGTATTTCTGTCATTCTCTTGTCTTCGGTTTGCATGCTCCCGTTTGAGTAAATGACAATTTCTTTTGAGATGACCCTCCTTACCACAATTGTAACATTTTCTCATCTCTCTAGAGTTGGATCTACCACTTGACGTTACATGCCCTCGACCTCTACTCTTACTCCGGTCCCTATTCTTTGTGACAAGTGCTTGTGAACTGGTACTAACAACATCTCTTCTTCGTAGTTCTTCATTTAGTAGTATATTCTTTACCATAAATATTGTTACCACACCATTTGGAGCTAAGTTACTCAATGATACCACAAGAGTATCTTAACTGTACGGTAGAGATCCCAACAGTAGGCATGCTTGCATCTCGTCTTCTAATGACATACCGCTAACTGCTAACTCAGTTACGAGTCCTTCAAAATCGTTCAAGTGTTTTGTAATTGATCATCCCTCTATCAGCTTCAAGTTCATGACTTTACGCATCATGAAGACTTTTCCTCGAGCATTCGTAGCCTCATACATATTCTCTAATTTCTTCCAGAGAACTTGGGGATCTTTTTCATTTCCCACGTGATTGTACAGGCTAGCATCTATCCATTGGCGTATTGTACCCAATGTTCTGCTTTTTTAATTTGTCCCACTGCCTTTGTTTCATTTCTTCTGGCTTTGCACTGTCACCTTCAATTGGATCGTATAGATCTTTGCAATTGAGGAAGTCCTCCATTCTGGATTTCCACATTGAATAATTCGAATCAATCAATTTGATCATTGCCCCATCGTTAGCCATGTCGAATTCTGAATCTGACAAAAATTTTACTGTTCAGATTCAGAATTCGACATGGCTAACGATGGGGCAATGATCAAATTGACGGATTCGAATTATTCAATGTGGAAATCCAGAATGGAGGACTTCCTCAATTGCAAAGATCTGTACGATCCAATTGAAGATGACAATGCAAAGCCAGAAGAAATGAAACAAAAGCAGTGGGACAAATTGAAAAAGCAGACATTGGGTACAATACGCCAATGGATAATCTTCTTTGACAAAGTATAAAGACGTGAATGAGTTATACACGACTCATTCACAGAACTGCCTATAAAAGGAGGCAGACGAAGTGCATTTAAATGTACAAAAGCAAAAGATTAGAAATACACAATTAAGTGTAAAGAATTTTGGGAAAGGATTCCTAAAATTGGGAAAGAGAGAAAATAGTGAGGATTATAATTTGTGGTGTTTTTGAGAAACACTTAGAGTACCACTATTTTTGTAATCTCTTTTGTACCTACACTTAATTTTTTAGTAGAAAGAATTATTCGGAGGTTTTGTCCCGTTGACGTAAGCCATAACAGTTGAAGGTGTGAACACGTTAAATCTCGGTGTCTTTTATTTTTATCTGGCATTTACGGTAATTATTTAATTTTATCGTGGTTATTTATTTCTGGTGAATTCGATGGTTAATATCTAAAATTATATATCGTAATTTATTCTGATAGTCATTTTTCCGTATGATCCATGCTCTCGTCGATATTCAGTTTATAATTCTCTTCAATGCATATGTATAGGTTCTTTGTTGTAATTGGTATCTCTCTATTCTCCTTGCTGCGTTCATTTTATCAAACTTATTGCAGTTATTTCTTTTGTGATCTACCAAAATAAATAAAAAATAATAAATAAAATAAATAAAGAAGTATTGGTGTTTAAATTTATGGTTAAATTATTTTCATATCATATATTTTCTTATCCCTCAATTCAGTAATTGAAATATTTATGCCAAGACCGAGTCTTAAGTTCATGTTCTTGCATACAGGAATTTAGATCATATAAAAAATTATAATAATAATAATGTTCGTGAGAATTTCTTTACAAACAAAGCTTATCAGAGTATATTTAAACGGGAGATTAGAAATTTCTAAAAAATTTTGTTTGGGCTCTCAAATTTTCTAAAGTATGTGTTTGAGCTAATTAAGTATTTTATTCAGCTTATCACTATACCAAATGTTGTGGCTTATTTTGATGTTAGTTGGAGTAAAATATAATAAATTATTGTATCTTGAATAAGTGAAAAACTACTCCTCTTTTTGAGTGTTGGGGGAGAGCCGGGTGCCAGGAGCTCAGAGGAGGTAGGAATACCGCAGAAGGGCGGCGGGTGTGGGAGTGTGTGGTGCATGGAGGTTTCATTTCTTTTTGAACTTTATTAGGGCCAAGACGAGATAGTGGGGGCAAAAAAAAAAAAAAAAAAAAAAAAGAGTTAATTATGTTAAATAGGTTAAATTATTTTCATATCAAATTTCTATACCCTCAATCAGTAATTGAAATTATGCCAAGACGAGTCCTAAGTTCATGTTCTGCAAACGAATAATCATAAAAAAATAATAATAAAGTTCGGAGATTGCTTCAAACAAAGCTTATCAGAGTTATTTAAAAGGGTTAGAAATTTCTAAAAATTTTGTTTGGCTCTCAAATTTCTAAAAGAGTTGAGCAATAAGTATTATCAGTATATCACAACCAAATTGTGCTTGATGTAGTTGGGAAAAAAAAAATTGACGAAGTGAAACTACCTTTTGAGTGTGCGACCTCCAACTCAAATAAATACCCAAGGCCTTGGATTTTCAATATCAGTCTTTGAATTTATAGGCAAGACAGAGAAGTGGGGGCTGGTGTTATTAAGATGAGTCCAGCTTGCCAGATGAAATCCAATTCGAAGTCTCTCACACCAACTCAGAATCTCCTGCACAAAATTTGACATGAATTTAATTTTTATCATAAACACTGATATCCTCCTATGATGCACGGAAATTTCAAGTCATGGACGTTTCTGTGTTTCAGAAACTTTTTTGCATGTCTGTTTCCCATCTAAAATTTGTTTTTCCGTGTAAAATTATATTTTAAATGTTGTTTCCCCATATCGTTTCCAGGTTTCCACATTTCCTCGTTTCCATTTCTGTGCAACATATTATCCTCTTTAAAAATGATAAATACAAAATAAGTCTGTCATTAATTTAGACATGGAATAAAATAGCTACATGAAAACAATATGCAAAATGATAGAAAATAGGAAAACCTGAGCTAGTTTGCAAATGAGATACTTATTTAGATGAACCTAAGTTTCTGATGTGTTCAATAAATAACACACTGCAATAATCATATGCTCCTGTACTTATTATTTAGTGCCACGTTTTATTCCTTCAAAAATGTAACAGGCACTAAGGCAAACAGTTACACCTAGTCCATGTAGATGCCATCATAGCCAACAAACATAATCGACAAATTTTCTTTGCCCTTTCAACTTAGCTGCTATACATTTTCGTAATTGTTATTATGCCAAAAATGGTACAAGAAAGCACAATGATTTCTCATATTGAAAGACAATCCATTTGCCAATAATTGCTATCCGGAAATAAGTCAATCGGCAAAACACAAGTACCTTTATTAGAATGTTCTCTAAGCTGAGCAAGGGCTACCGCAATCTTCGCACCATGAAGAGCATTATTTTTCACGAGTGCAATGTCTAACAGTTAGTTAAAAAAAAATTAAATTTCTAAATCAATTACACAATGAATAGTACCGTTATAAACCTTATCAAAAATAATTTCATTTGCAAAATAAACAAATTGTTTTAATTATCACATTTAAAACTCATCTTTATTTCCCGTGGACACAAAATAAAAGGACCATGTGATGGAGAGTAGAAAGCCACAAAGATCCAAATTCAAAGACTCAAAGCTAAGAATTATGGTTCAGATTTAGAGAGCACTTGGTTCAGCCGATTTATATCTAAGTAAGTTATAGGTGTTTTGTAAAGATTTTAATGAGGTGCTAATTTCATCAATTACATTTTAGAGTTTTTTCATATTAACTGATAGCTGATTTGTATTTATAATTACATTTTAGACTTTTTTATTAATCTCATAAAAATAATTCTTAATAAAATTATATTTTTTAAATTAATATTTTTCATGATAATTTTACTTATAGCTCTTTAAAAATAATAATTTCCTATTAAATAATATTTTAAAAAATTTAATTCATATATGTACACACACACATTATACATCATAATATATGCAAATAATTATAACCTTAATGGTCATATTATTATTTTAACAGCAACCGCTATCAAAATTTTACCAAAAATCAATATTCATCAGCTGACTGCTATCAGCCACCAGCTATCAGCTAATATGAACAACTAAACCAAACAGGCCGTTAATATAAGCTTTATAGGATTTAATATGAACTACTTCATAGATATTCAGAGTTTAGTTTAAGTGTATATTTTCATAAATAAGTTGATGGTCAAGTAATTTAAGAATCAAGGGTAATTTTGTAATTTCCAGCTCTATTGGGAAATATGGCCTTCTATTCAAGAGTCTTTCTTTATATTTATTTTAAGTCTTAATTTTGAATCCTGTTGGTTTGGGATAACTATTATTCCTTTTTATTTGTTTTCAAGTCCATATCCTTATAGGATTAGACTTTAGGTCATTTTCTTAAAGGCTTAATGGAATAGAATAGAATAAAATAAGGAATATGATAAAGAATAGAATGGGAATAGGAATTCCAATTCCTATGTTCGGTAGGCAACATGGAATATAATTTTTCAAACCGTTTCTTTGTTTGGTTATATATATATTTTAAGGAGGTATGAGAAATTACTAAAAAGGCCAAAATAAGGACATATTTGAAATTTAAAAAAAAAAAAAAAGAAAAAAGAAGACTATTCCTTTTCCTGTTATTTTTCCATTTTTATTCCTATTCCCCAACCTCACTTATGCCAGTGAACAATATAATACAATGCGGAATTGGCATTGTATTCTCCGTTCCATTCAATGTAATGAAAGTGGCCTAGAGTTGTTATAAAATGCTTTTCAAAGGATTAGTACTAACTGAAGTCTATGAAATATCTGGGGCAGTGAATAGGCTGTGTTATTCGGTAAACAAAAAAAAATCAGCTTTATATGCTATTTCGAGTTGTGTGATGAAATTCAACTCAACACGTGATGCCTATGGATAAATTGGGTGTGATCCAAGAACACTTTAAGTGTGAAGCCTAAAAATTACCCCTTTATTCTACCACTCATTACTGCTCACAGCCCCTCAATTCCTCCATAAACAGTCCCATAACCCTACTTTTGTGTTCTCTTTGCTTCTTTAACCTATTTCCATACATTCCCTAATTGTTTCTCCTACATACATGGGCACTCTAGCCCTTTACTAAACCCCAAAATGACCTGTTTTAACCATCCTCACTAAGCCATCTGATGTCCCCATGAAACTGAATTTCAAAAGAAAGATATTGAGTTAAGAATAAAAGAAAGGATACTTGCAGCCAGTGAGGCACCTCCAGTAATTTCATTCACTCTAGCAAGCAAGAAAGGGGTTTCAGCATTGCCAGTTATCTTCTTTTCCCTGAAGATCCAGTCCAATTTTATGCAAATTAAAGCCAAATTTATTACAAAGACAATATTATTAGACAATGAACATAGCACGTAGATATTTAATGAGCCAAAGACACTTTCAACCTGGCTTCAGTGATGGCAATTTGTATGGCAGACTCAATCAAGTTTCCAGAAGCTGAGTGTTCTTTTGGGATGGGAACAGCAATCAGAATTCCAGTCCCTAGCTTAAGTTTCGTATTAACATCTGCAGTTAAACAAAACAAAAAAAAAAATAAAATTAATTTGATTCTGACTAGGGAAATTTGGCCACATGAACTTTGACACTAATCAATTGAGTTCTCTTAATTTGAATTGATTAAACCACCAAGCTCTCATATTTAGTCAATTGAGTCCCTGGCCAGGTGACGCTAGGCAAAACCATTAGTAGTATTGGAGTAGAGGTTTCTTATCAGGGGGAGAAAAAGATGGGACCCACTTGTAGCTGTCAGCTTAAAGACGACACAGATGTTATTATTAAGAAATTAATAGCAGAAATTTTACACTTTTATCATTCCCATGTATGCTTATCTCAGCCATGAAAACATGATTGTTTAAAGAAGACCTAACATCCACCACTATCATGTGCTGTCACGTATCTGGCTGGGTACTCGACTGACTAAAAATAAGAATTAAAGAGTTTAATTGATCCAAACTAAAGTAAAAGAACTCAATTGACCAAAATGCCAAAATTTAGCAAAATGGGATCCACCCCCACCCCAAAACTAGAAAGGGAGGAGATAAAGGTTAAATAAACAGACTTCTTCACTAACCTATCAGCCGAGCACAGTCCTCTGGAGTGTCCACCCGACAAGGAGCCTAGATTAGAGCCACAAATCAAACAGCAAATTTATTGGAAGAAATTGAATTTTAAACAAATAATTTTACATATAAATACTCGCACAAATTAATAGATGTGAATGGCTTTACACTTCTTTTGCATGCAGCACAAGTTTTTAAGATTTAATTTTCATGCTTGGATTCCTTTAGTAAATAATAACTATAATATAACTTCCATTATCCCTGAGATAACTATAATATAACTTCCATTATCCCTGAGACTATGTCAACATACTTCTTTACAGGAAAAGTCCAAGTCCTAACTGTAACTAAAGTCCATCTTCAGAGAGAAAAAGCTTTGATTATTGGTACCTTACAGCCACTTGTTTCCGTGAAAAAAGCAGGGAACTCGTCGGTCTTATAAGCAGCAACACAAACACCTTGAGTTTCCTGTGATGAAACAGGTATGAGATTTATCATCAAAGGCTGAATAGCTGACAACAATATTTAGAGACATAAATGTTATATGTACCAAATATTCAAGGGTCCTGGGAATATCTAATATAGATTTTACTCCAGCAGAGATAACAGCAACTGGAGTCCTGCCAAGCTCAGTAAGATCAGATGATATATCCATTGCTGCCAATGCATGGAAAAAAAGTCCAATTTCAACAATCAGCAAATGTTGAATAATAATTATGTTTCTATAATTCAATGTTAATTTCAAAAGAAAACAATTCAAAAGATAATCAGTAGGTTACTAATACATTTGTCTCTAATATCATACTGAAAATAATTGCAGCCTCATACCTTTATTATGTTATGTAATGAACAACTTGCTGCTTTTTATCAGTGATAATATTATATATACCAAAACTGGGTCCTATGTTACTGTTCTAGGAATAATATTTTGACCGTTTTCCCCTTGAAACTAAATTATTTTTACTTCTAGCACAACAATACTCTCTCCATTTCTCCATCATCTAGGCAACCCATATATTTTTCATCCATCAGCAAACCAAACCTTTCTTTTTAACTGATCATCAATAGTTCATTCATGTATTTTTCATCTTCTTTATCGCCCTAATAAATTATGCCTTTTCCTACTAGTTACTACCTTGCTAAACCGACAATTCATCAGCATCCAACCACCTATTCTATCATGGATAAAAACATTTAAACACCATAAATTTTATCAATTCTCAACAATTTGCACCTCAGGAAAAACACGGAAAATTTACTATTGGTTCAATATTCAAGGGTGGACAAGCTTGCATGTTACAAGCCAAGACACCTTTTTCATCAGCTTTATATCTTGCAATAAAAAATCACAAAAAAAACAAATGAACTTATATTAAGTTTGAAAATAGATAACAAGAATTTAATAATTCAAATAAGATTAAGATAGAATTTAAATGAAATCTCAATTCAAAATCAATATTAATTAAATTAAAATAAAAATAAAAATAAAAATAAGCTGAACAAGCTCTTAAAATATAAATTACATATAGATAAAAATAGCTGAGATAACTTATTAGAATCAAAGATTTTTTAGGTAGATCGAAAAATTAAAAAAAAAAAAAAGTAGATGCCAAGGTTTCAACTTCTATTTTCATTATTAATTTACAACGGACTTATATTCTTGAAAATATAAGAACTTCTATATTTGACAACTAACTTTTTTTTTTTTTTTTTTGAAAAAAAAAATATCCCAGCTTTTCTATCTGTCTCGCAATAAAAAATCCACAAAACAAAAAAACAATGAACTTATCATTCAACTTTGACACAATAGATAACCACAGAAATTTAATATATTCAAATATAATGTATTTAATGATTTAGAATTTTTATAATTTGTGAAATCTCAATTCAAAATCTCATTATAATTAAGATTAAAAAATTTAAAAATAATATATATAATAAAAATAAATCTGAAACAAGCTCTTAAAAATATATAAATTATTCATTTATAGAATATATATAAATAGCTAGAGATAATTAATATAGAAATACCAAGATTTTGAAGGTAGATCCGAAAAAATTAAACAAAAAAAAAAAAAAAAAGTAAGATTTGCCTCAATGGTTTTCAAACTCTTTATTTCATTTTAATTTTACTATACGGACGTGGGTTTAGTATTTCTTTGATAAATTATTCAAGAATTGCTAGTATTTGAAACAACTTTTTTTTTTTTGTTTTTGAATATAATAAAATGTTCTTATAGTTTTAAAAGTTTCATTTCTTTCATATCTCGCATTTTCCTCAGATGCTTCAGTCTACTAAACTATAAAATTATATATTTTTTTTTTTTTTTTTTGAAAAAAAAAATGTTCTTATATTTTAAAAGTTTTTCATTCTTTTATTTTCATATCTCTGCATTTACCCAAACTTCAGTCTACAACTATAAAAAATTCTCAATAGCTAATAGTAATATTTAGTGATCATTTTATGTTTTTCTCCTTATCCCATCTCAATCTTTGTATCCATAAAATTACCTCATCACTTGCCAAAAAAAAAAAGCACATTTGTTGCTACCTTGCAATTTTTCTTGATATGTTTAACCTGTTAATCATTAGAAAGATAAAATATTCCAAATCTCGCAAGAACAATCCTGCAGCATTGTGTAGCAATTTTATGATTGCTAACTCTGTTTTTAATTAGATTTCATCTCCTACTTATTAAGCCAAATCAAAAACTATTCTATAGCCAAATTGTGACAAACTCAACAACACTGCACCAACTTCATCGGAGATTCAAGAAATTCTAAATATAAATGAACATCCGCACATGTATACACACAGAGACAGACAGATACGCTATTGTTTTGCTAGTTGCAACATAAAATAATGGCAGATATCAGCTTTCAGTCTTTTTTATATATACATAATGAATAACTCTTCTTCTATACCCCATGCCAAATCATTAAAATGGATCCGGATCAATCAAAGACATAATAAACACATTTCTGTGGTATAACATTATTTCTGTGGTATAACATTAGATGGAACAGAAACGTACTATGCTCGCCATGTCTATGTACTCCTCCAGTTCCTCCAGTAACAAACACAGAAATACCAACCTGAAAGATTTTTCATAAACAAATCTTAGTGAAACCTACATATAGGCGATACTAGAAAAGGAATACTAAAAAAAAGGGTGTAAATTGTTTATGACTGAGAACCATTGAAGCAAAATACATGGTTGCAGAAACAGTAGTTGCACCATTCCCTCTGGTGGTCACCTAGAAAAAGCATAAGCAAGAATGTAACGTTAGCTGCAAAAGTTAACAGGAAAATTAAAATTACAGCAATGTTTAAAGGAATTTCACTGGTCACAAATTTATTGATATACAATAATGATTATCATTTTCAAAAAATTAAATAAATAAATAAAACCAATGTAAATCTAGGTATAAAATTATTAGTGAATCATCCATGTTCAGTTTTAGAAGCCACAAGTTTAGAAATGACTAATCACGTTTAGACACATCATGGGTACTTTTAAACTGCTCCTAGAATGACTTCAGAAACTATTGATCACAATCACAGTCAGTTATAGCTAATTTTAGGTCAATTTTTCATGGCCCTCTCTCTTAGAAGTTTAGTAACAAAAATTTCAGGAATAACTTCATAAATTTTCAATGAACGGGTCTAATTTCATTCTTACATGTTATACTGGGTCAAAGTTTTCAACTATATGCCATCAAATCAAATCTATTAAATGCGATTACTCATTTCTTTTAGTTTTTGGAAAGAAATGATAATAAAGCTACTTACAACATGCACAATGTCCCTCCTTGCAGTCTTTCGTGCTTTACTTCCCAGAGTAGCAAGTCTCTCCAGCTCTTCTATGCTTAAACCTAAATAAATAGCTTACGAATATTAAATATTTACATAAAAAAAATGTAGAATATACCAAAAAAGGTTACATTTGTTGTAGTGGCAGGAGAAGTACCGATTTATTCAATTTGTCTTCATTATTCATGCAAGTTTTGTTCCTTTTTTTTTCTTTTTTTTTTTTTTTTTTTTTTGTTCGTGCTTTACTATCCGCGGAGGAGTAGCGGCTCTCCAGCTCTTCTGAGTGCTTAAACCTAAATGAAATAGCCTTACGAATGAGTTAGAATAGTGTTACATGTTAAGAAAAAAAAGTGTAGAATATAGCCGGAGGAAAAAGGTTGGACATTTGTTGTAGTGGGGCAGGGAAGAGGAGTACCGATTATTCAATTTGGTCTTCATTTATTCATGGCAATTTTGTTCCTTTTTTTTTCTTTTGTTTTTTTTTTTTTTTTTTTGGGGTTGGGGCAGGACACAGAGGGAAAAATATACATAATAAGAGGGCACCTTTGAGACTAATTCTAATGCATATTGTAAAAATATAAGAGTTTTAAGAATGTTCAAAAAACCTATACTGCCAATGGTATGCCATCTAAAAATTGCAACCCCAATCCCAGTCAGCAGCGACCAAACTGCATCCCATTTTTTTTTTTTTTTTTTTTTTTTTTTTTTTTTGGGTTGGGGCAGGACACAGAGAAAATATACATAATAAGAGGAATTGAGACAATCTAATTGCAATTGTAAAATATAAGAGTTTTAGATTCAAACCTATGCATGGTATGCCATCTAAAATTGCAATAGTAGCAGGAACTGCTCCATTCTTTCTCACAATTGCCTCCACCTCTCTTGCTGTCTCCAAATTTTGAGGATATGGCATCCCTGAACATAAGTAACGAAATGTGCAATATCCAAACTTAAATTGAAACTTATAAAGTTAGCCTAATCAATACAAATTACCAAAGCTTTCATTAACAACCATAGTCTGCATAGAAAATTTAAGCCCTAGAATTCTAAAATAGGCTTCAGAGTTCATTAACATTCCAATTGAAAAACAGAGCCAAAACAAAAACAAAGAGTGAGAACAGAGTACTGAATTGGGGTTACCATGGGATATAATAGTGGATTCTACGGCAACAACAGGTTGACCAGATGACAAAGCTCGAGAAACCTCTGGAGATAACTTCACCAATCTTCCAATCTACAAAACCAAAAATCAGATTAATTAGAATCATCATTCTTAAAACCTTAACTATATAGAGAGAAAGGGGGGACAGAATTGCCTTAGAGTTTGAGTCTGTAGGGCTCAGATGTCCTTGAAGATGGGATAATCTTGACATAGCTGAAGACGTCGTCATTTTGGAACTGTAATTTCAACAGCACAAACACTCGAAACTCTCTTCGGTAAAGGTCGCAGTTTGAGTATGCCAGAGTAATTTAGTGCATGAAAAATTAGTTCGCTGATGAAACGAACTTGCCTTCTAATGTACCGTATTCTAAACCCTGCTGGTTTGATTCGTTTGAAGTAATCATCAATTAATACCTTTTCTTACAGATGAATTCAAAATGTAAAATTTATTTATAAATGAAGTCATGATAAATAAATTTTGAATGTTTAGAATAAACTCAAAGCTGAAATTCATTTGATTTTATTTTCTAGATTAGAATAATAATGTAGAAGGATGAGAGAATTATTGATTTTGTCATAAGGTTTTGTATTAGTTTGTGGAATTCATTTGAAAATATCATCTTTTCTAATAAAATTTGGTTTCATTATAGTTAATTTCATAGAATTAAATTTGTATAATTTAAAGCTTCAATTTTTTGTATCAAATACAAAAATTTAGATTTATCAAATAATTCCATAAATTTTTACCGAATTCATTTATTTCAAATAAGATCTAAATCTAAATTAATGGTTTGAAAAAAAAAATTAAAACCAAATCATACTATCAAAAATTATAATTAAATCAAATTTTTAGTGGCGATTTGGTTCAATTTAATTTGATTTTACAGTTTAAAAGAAAAAAAAAAAAAACTTCCTCATTGATTAAGGGTTAATAGTATATTGAATATAACAAATGGATTATTACAAATAATTATATAAAATACACATGATTTTAAATAATTGTTCAAAATTTTTAAATTAATTTTTTATTGATTTACTCCGGGCACAATCCAAAAAATTTATATATACATAATGCAATAAGACATTAATTAAACAATTTATTTATATAGAATTTAAATATTGATTTAATTTTACATTTATTTTTAAAAAAAGTTATGAAAAAGCTATAGTTTCACCTATGTTTAGCTTGTACATAACGTGCTGCAATATATTTTCCATGAAAAATCTTTAACATTTGAAATTTTCATAAAATAATTATATAAATTACCTGACTAACTTTTAATGATAAATAATTCATTTCAATTTTTGAATGGAAATTTCCTTTGCTTGCTTACTTTTATATTAGACCTAATGCATAAATTTATCTTTGAAGTTAACATTTTTAACCATGTAGCACCTTTAAATTTGCTACCCCTGAAGTTTTTCAATGTGAACTATACATCTTGCTATATTGGCAAAGCACGCATGAGCGCCAAATGCTCGAGGGAGAGTGAAAGGCCTTTGGTGTTGCCTACATTGGACTTCCAACGATTATAATCCCATTTATATCACTTTGATTCTCTCTCTCTCTCTCTACAAGTGTAGCTCTAAATTAAAAGCTTACCATTTAAGGAAAATTTGAATCCATTAATAGAGTTGCAACTATATGTGGTCATTGTTGTTAAAGAAATTAGAGTTCTTGTTATGGTGTTTATGGTTCTTTAAGCACTTCAAGGAAATTACGATTTTGTAAATGGATAATCGACTAGATTTTGAAATTCCATTATTTTGGGGACACAGTAATTGTAAACGCTCAATTTTTGCCTTAACAAAAGGACTAAATGATGATAACCTTTTTTTGCCATAAAATGAAATCAGGATGTCTGATTGCTTTCATTCTTGGACCAATGGTCCATGTCTAAGAAAAATGAAACCTTTGACCATTTTTATTTTTTCAGATTTCTAAGGATTTCACATCAAAACTGGGCTTGGGAAGCGCCAAGGGTTCTCTCGGGATGCGTCCCGATGCATTGTCTCATTTTGTATTCCATCCAAACCGATTTAATAAAAATGGGTCCGACCCGTTTAGGGCCCACCAGTGGCCCATGCCACTTAATCCCTAAATAAAGGCCACCTCATCTACCTATTTAACTATAAATAGGCTAAGGATTTAAGAGATCAAGGGAGGGTTTTTTATCACAAGGGAGAAATTATTGC
The DNA here is from genome assembly GCF_014843425.1 of Jatropha curcas. Next base: position 566,920 of record NW_023591140.1, read on the forward strand.
ATTTTTTTCTTCTCATTCTTATTTCAAGATACAACTTATGATTATAGCTTGAATCTTGATGATTATTCATTAGTTTTGATTAAGCTTCCCTATACTTTGTGATCAAATACCCACAAACACTCTCATTGGGTTTCTTCGTTCATTTTCCACCCAAATCTTTGGATTTTCTCCAAACAAGGTAACCTTTGAGAGTCCTAACCTCTTTTCTTCATCTTTTTCTCTTTCTTGTGTTTTAAAAACACCTACTTTACATTGGTTATGACGGAAACCCATGATCAACCAAACACATCTGACTGTGCAAGTAGTGGTGCACACCACTAGTCCATGGCGTCATGCCACTACGTATGGCACATGCTACTACTGGCCAGTCCAATAATGATTTAAAGTTGTTCTGAGATTTCTGATAAGGGACATATCTGCACGCCACTACGTGTGTCGCACGCCACTTCTAAAGGTGCACGGACCTTCATTTTAGAAACTTAGAAACTTTATACTAATAAAATATCTATGATTACAGGATCCATTCGAGTTAAGCACTAAGCATTCTTGCTTTTTATCGCATAAATGACTCATTTTGGCCGAAATAGCAAATAAAGAACAAGAAATGGGTAGTGATTCATAGTTATTCATCCTTCATCATGAACATCAAATTTTTAAACTCAAATCTTGTGTTTTAAGTTGAAAATAAATGCTTTTATCTTTATGTCCTTTACTTTTCTACCATTTAAATTTCTTGAATTTAAATTCTAACCTATTTACATTTATGCACTTTTATTATTATGTTGCTCTTTGCTTAATGTGCTAACCATTAATTATTGATGTTGCTAACATTCATTTTAACCTTTATGTTTTCATTTGTTCATTGATTATTCTGTGTATGTATGATTTATGATTTCCTATTGCTTATTTCTTTATGGATGGTTCCTAGCTTTTTAATATTGGGCATTATGTAAAGGGTCTATAATGGACCCTATTAATTGCAAATGTGTAATTATTTATCGGTTTGGAAAATTTTATAGGGATAAAGGGTAGAATGTAAAACTAGATTATTAGTTGTAACTCTATTCTTCTCCCTCTTTCTTTGGATGACTTTAACCTACGCTTTGTATAATTGTTATTATTCATGATTGCCATATTTTCTAAAAATGCATTAAAACATAGTTTTCATCTCAACTAAAAGTTAGTCATAGTATTGGAATTGTGAATGATCGGACAAATAAAAGGAGGCCAATTTCTAACTGGGCAGTCTAGGTACCTAACACCTTCCCATGACCGTACCAAACTTCCTTACCTAGTCTCTAGTTAAAACCGGATTGACCATTTCTAAAGAAATAGACAATTCGAGTATTTTCCCTAAAGAGGGTGGCGACTCCAAAAATAAGATTCTTACCAAAGTAAGAACCGTTTTCTAAAAATCCCTTTTTCAAAATAAGGTCGTACCTAAAGATGTTCAAGGGTTTAATAAAAAGAAAACTAATTTTTTGTAAAAAAATAAATCTAAGCCTGTTTTCCCCTATCTCTAAATGACGTGTCTTCAGTCTGGCAACTCCACTAGCCACTACTAAAAAACCGCATTTTAGCAACTGCATTTCGTGACTGACATGAAACTGTCGCTATTTAGCGACAGATTAATGACCGAAAACGAGAGAAATTTAATATGAAACTTGTGTACTATTACTAACCGAATCAGAGAATATTAGCGACAAAATTAGCAACCACTATAGTAACGGCCTCTTTAGCCATCGCTCTTTTTAGTACAAATAATTGACGACAACCAGAGCTACCGATCAGCGACTAATCAGTGATAGAATAGCGATGGAATAGCGACATATGAAAATTCGTCGCTATATTTGGCGCCACATATTTGGCGGGAATTATTAGTGACCATGTGGCAATAGCTGCGATGACCAATATTCCAAATTTTTTAGTGACTGATCAGAGACCGATTTGATAACATAGCGACAGAATTTATTCACCACGTCAATTAAAATAGCGACCGATATGTGGGTCGCTAATTTTTTAGGGCGATTTAGTCGCTTCCTCTCTCGCGCGAGTCTCACTCCTCTCTCCCTCTCTGTCTCCTGTCTCCCTCTCTGTCTCCCACCCTCTGTCTCACTCCAGCACCGGTGAAGAGCGCCGCTGGTCTCCCTGCCGTCGAGCAGCACTGCAGGTAAGTAATTTAATATTTATTTTTTTTCGTACTTAGTAGCTATAATTTTTATTGTTGTGTTTTAATTTTTTTTTAATTTTGTGTTTGCATTTCATTTTATGTCGATTTTCTTTGTAGTTTAAGTTAGTTGTTTGTAGTTTTAGTTAGTTGTTTGTTGTTCTTAGTTTTAGTTAGTTGTTTGCTTTATTTGGGTTTTTGTATGTTTTTGGTCTGTTTTTTGTTTGGTTCTTGTTTTGTTTGTAAAATTGATATGTTTATGTTGTTTTTGTGGTTTTGTTGGTTCTTTTTTGTAGTTAAAAGTTCTGACTTTGCATTTGATTGTGTATTTTGGGGTTTAATATTTCATTGTTTGTTATTTTTTAGCTATTAGGTTGCAAATTTGAGTTTTGTTTCAATTTCAATATAAAAATATTGATGAAAATTTTTCTTTTTGTTAAATTTCTACTTTAATTTGAGTTTGTTAATAAAATGGTTTGCTAATTTGTTTGTTAATGAAAATGAATTTTGGATGTTTAGTTAATTTGTTAATGTATTTGTTAATAAAAATGGTTTTTAGGATAGTTAGTTTGTTAATTAATTAGTTTTCAATGTTACTTTGTTAATTAGGTCAGTTTTTTAATTAGTTTACTTTGTTAATTTGGTTAGTTTTTTTTGTTAATGTTAGTTTGTTAATTACATTACCTTTATAATTGCTTTCTGAATTTTAGTTAATTAATATTCTACTTAATTTGCTAAAAAAGATTCGTTTAAAATTTGCAGATTTAAGCATCTCACCAAATTTGTGAAATCTCACAAATCCGATACTCATTTTCTTTCTCTTTCTCACATTATGTAGTAATAAAAAATAGGAAAGAAATTAGGAAAGTAATAAAAAATAAATTAGAGAAAGCATAAACTTAATAATTCTAATCTAATGAATAAAACTTAATGATCACATAAACTTAATTAGAATAGTGATAAAAAAGAATTTTATCTTAAGCTATATTTTTATTATAACGTAAGTATTGTACTAATTCTAGCTTTTGATTTCGGAAAGCATAAAACCTAGCATAATCATAACAAACATAAGAATTCAAAGCATAAACTTAAAAATTAACATGGATGTGGATGTGGATGTTGTTTTATAGAAGTGTTTCTTTTTATTTGTGTATGAAATGTGTTGATTGGAGGGCTAGTAGTGGCCATTGATGTGAATGTTATTTTATAGAAGTTTTTCTTTTCATTTGTATCTGGAATGTGATGATTGGAGGCTTAGTAGTGGCCATTGATGTGGATATTGATTTATAGGAGTGTTTTTTTTTTTTTTTGAAAATTTGGATTTATTAGTTTGGCTGCTGAATTTTTTCCTTGAAAATATCATAGTGATCCATAAGCAACCTAATTAACGTAAATATAAGTACCTTAGTTGCACATTTGATGTCTTTGTCAATCCGGATGGAAGAAAATACATTAAATTGTCCAAGTTGGACAGTTTAGAAATGTCCTTTAAGTACAAAATGTACGAACATATACAATAGTTACTTAATCATTTTTTGGTTGATTTCAGTAGTATCTCCCATTTTTATGTTCTCCGCGTTCATAGTGAAATGGTTCTGTTTCACTTTGTGGACCTAGAGAATGGGGGGAGATGCTGCCAAAATTTCATTAGATGGTTATGAAAACTATTGTATGTGTCCGTACTATGTACTTATAATGCATTTCTAAATGTGCTAGGTTCCCACTCAAATATTTTTAACTCATATATAATACACATTTGTCACCGTAATAAAATAATAAAGTAGCTTTTGATAACTAAACAGGCAACATGTCTGCTGATTGTATGTGGATGTACCAAAGGTATGAATTGAATGGTTTATTAAGGAAAGATTTCTTGGAGGGTCTGGAGTCCTTCATTTAGTTTGCAATCAATAATCCACGGTGTATAGATGAAGGGAAAATAAGGTGTCCATGCAATCTTAAAAAGTGCAAAAATAGGGCTTTTTATGATGTTAAAATAGTGAAGCTCCATTTATGCAAATATGAGTTTGTAAACAACTATTATCAGTGGGTATATCATGGTGAAACCCGGATTGGCAATAGTTTGGGTCGACAGTCCAATGCATCACGGAGTGAAGACGTAGATTTGCATTCAAATCTACTATTGCAATCGCAAGATATGGTTCGAGATGTGGCTGGTCCTGATTTCTGTGAATACTCAAATTTTGAGGCTCAAAAAGCAAGTTTTCCCGGACTGCAAACAGTCCGGCCGGACCAGAGGCCATTTTGGAAATTTACCCAGTCCAATTGCATCACGGAGTGAAGAACGTAGAATTTGCTTCAAATCTACCTTATTGCAAATCGCAAGATTATGGTTCGAAGATGTGGGCTTGGTCCTTGATTTCTGTGAATACTCAAATTTTGAGGCTCAAAAAGCAAGTTTTCCCCGGACGTGCAAACAGTCCGGCCGGACCAGAGGCCATTTGGAAATTAAACCGGAAAGTATGCCAAATTATTGTATGCCAATCTGGTACTTGAAACGTCCGGAAAATTACGAGGATCACGGAACTGGTCCCGGAATATTTTTTGGAGGTTCGGAACTCCCGGAAAAGCCTCTGAAATGAGAAAGTAGCAAACCCACCGGCCCCGGTGGCTCGGGTCGCCGGACCCGGCGGCTCGGGCCGCCGCCCACGGCGGCTCCGGCAGCCGGATCCGGCGGGCCGGACACGGCGGACCAACCCGCCGAAATAGTCCGTTTTTGCCTATAAATATTGTCCCCGGCACTCAGTTTGAGGCACTCAGTCTATGTTGACGGACGCTCCTTCTCCCCTACGCTCCTTGCGATTCTTTACTCTACGCTCCTTGCCATTCTTTACTGCCTTTTTTGCATCTTTTAGCATAGGCTTTTATTATTGTGTCGTTTGTGATACTTGGTCACTTTAAATTGCAACTCAAATTAATTAATATTCCCCCAACGAAGGAGCTTAACTGGAATTTTCAAACTGACCAGCTAAGAAGCAGCCGCCACTTAACTCAGGTAATAATTTAAAACCCTGTCTATTTAATTTCAGCATTCATGCATATTTCTCTTCTACTCCTAATTCTAACAAAACTGAACAAATTCACGCCACCATAATCATTTTTGGCCCAGCAAACTGCCCTAGTTTACATATGATTAAGCTTAAATGCCCAGGTTTTAATTTAATGATTCGGTGGTATTAAAAAAGCCCTAAAAATCCGGACAATATTGGCTAAAGTGCCTTAGTCGATTAATGGACTAATGCGTTATAATCCACCTTTATTTCGAAATCAGTCGGCTTAAGTCCAATTATCCAATAATTTGTGGCCTAATAGCCTTAATTACAACAACGTTTTTCTTGGCACATAATAACTACGGTTTAATCGCCTTTATTTCGAACAATTCGGCTTAAGTCCAATTAATCAATAATTGTGGCTAAATAGCCTTAATAAAACACGTTTTTTCTTGGCAATAAATTGCCTATATTGCAATTCAGTTGATCAATTTTTGGCAAACAAATTGCCTATACATTAGATTAACCATTTTTAGCGACAAATCGCTTAAATCGACACTTTTGGCAAACAAATTGCCTAAATCAACTCATTTTGACTAAAAGCCTTCAAATTAATCAATCTTTTGGCTAAAAGCCTTAAAATCAAGCATTTTGGCGACAAACGCCCAATCAATCAATTTTCGGCAACAAATCATTAAATCAACATCGTGGGCAAATAAATGCCCTAAATCAACACCTTCTTGGCTTAGAAGCCCTTCAAATCTACACATTTTTTGGCTAACAAGCCTTTAAATAAAACCCAATCTTTTTGGGCAAACCAAATTGGCCTAAATCACAAAAACTCTTTGGCTCAAAAAAGCCTAATCCATTCTTGGCAACAATAAGCAACCAATCAAACACTTCTTTTTGGCAACAATTTGGCAACAATAAGCCCAATCAAACACTTCCTTTTGGCAACAATAAGCCCAATCAAACACCTCCTTTTGGCAACAAACGCCTCAATAAATCAATCAAACCTTTTTGGCAAAATGCCTAAACAAAATGCACGAAGCATACACACATTCATGCATTAAGCATACCCATTCAAAGCCCTTTAAAAAAAAGCCCATCGAACTACGTTGACTTTGATCTTCCATTCAAACGGAAGTACGTAGACGGAAGTACGTAGGCACGTTCGGGATTTAACCCCGAGCGGCAAGTTGAAATCACATAAACATTTCAATTGGTCCAATTACTTCATTCACCCTGCAAAACATTTCATCCATCGGTTAGTTCATCAGCATGATATGGTCTCGGGATCCATCTCGGGTTCGTAGATCGTGCCTTAAAACTTATTGAATGAGCCGAGCTTCGAGTAGTTCATAATCTAGTAATTAGGTTAATTAAAATTGGAGTCAACTTAGGGTTTTTTCCTAGTTTACCCTAAAATAATTAAACAAGGTGGCGACTCATACTTTCACATGCATTTCTGCCCTTAGTCACATGCATTTTTATGCCTGTGTTTTCGGGGGAGGGGTTCACAATTTCCATTAGGAGAATATGGAAGAGTCACCAAACACAACAGCGCAAAAGTTGTATGATATGCTAAGTGTCACCAATCATGAAGTTTGTCAAGGTTGTCATACTGTCACGAATGTTGCATATCAAATCAGAGCACCACATTTCTGAAAGATGTTGGCTCAAGGGTCAAATTCTAATATCGAAATTTTGATGATTAAAACAAAACAAATGAATTTAAATTATATTATTTGTGCTAATAATATTTTATGCAGAATACATATGGAAAGTAATATACGAACAAGGCAAGTCCAATAAATCCAAAGTGTATGAAGACATCCGAAGACTCTAGTGGTTAGATCTTTAGGATTCATTGTAGGATAGAGAGAAAATTCAATTATAAAACACAAAAACAAATTTTCTCTCATCAAAATTATTTTTCGAAAAATAGATTCTTCAAAATAAATCTTTTCGTCAAAAAGTTGTTTTCGAAATTCCTTTAACAGAAATCGAAATGTTCAAATTACCTAAAATTAAAGAGATTATTCGAAATGTTCAAATTACCTAAAATTAAAAGAGGATTATGAATCTAACGATTTTTTATTGTAATAAAAATAAAATCTTAATGCACTTCTTCTTCGGAAAACAGAATTCCTCTTTGAAGATCTAAAGAATTCTAATTTATTTTCTTACCTAAAACGAAGGAAGATCTTATTTTTTCGTTTTTAGTATAGTAGGAATCTTTTCGAAAAATATTTTTTTCAATAATTGCTTTTTCAAATAATTGCTTTCGAAAATCTTTATGTTTAAGGAAAGAAAGATCGTCTCCTATTTTCTTACCAAAAGGATAAAACGATTTTTTGGTAACTGAGATTTTCGTATCTTCTAAATAAGGAAAGCAAATATTCTGATTTGAAAAAGAAATATCCACTTTCTAAAAACGAGAGTCAGAGACCTCTCTATAAAAAAAGGCGTTTTCATTCTTGAAAATGGTGGAAGAAAGAGTTTTCGTTTTTTCATTTTAAGAGTATTCATCCATTGATCATATCATTTATCTCTCAAAACTCACTCTCTACCCCTTTATTTCTTTTCATCTTAATACTTCATGTTTTATTTTTAAAATAGAAAAGAAATTTTATAACAACTTCTTTTGAAAAACTACTTTTGAAAAACAGTTCTGTGTTCTAAACGATTTTCTAATCTGATAAACTGTTTTTCCTGTGCTTATATGTGCATTTCTTTCTGTTTATTTAGATTTTGTAATCTATAGTAGATAAACTTTTATTTGATAAACATTTGTGTAATAGCTTAGGTTAGAAGCTATTGTGAGAAAGGTTATCAAGCGACCTTCTCATTGTGTTAGATTTTAATGTCTTGAATTGAGTTTTTGTACTCTGCCAAAAACAGAAAGGGTTGAGGTTAACTAGAACCTTTGGAAAATCTAGTGGGATAAAAGGGATCTAGGTGTTGATCTATTGCCTTTTACTGTGGTTTGTCTTTTAACCTTTGAAAAGAGAATAACATAGTTGAGGATCTCAACGATGAGTCTTAGGGAGTGGATCGGTAGGCGAGTTTAGTGCCGAAACCACTATAAATCCATTTTGCGTTATCCTTTTTAATTACTTGAAGTTTTTTGCTTGAATACCTTATTTTTTACTCACCACTTTTGATTTTATATTCTAGAAATGCTAAAAATTGTTAATGGTTTTGATGTTTCTAAAACTGAAATAAGTCTTATCTTTCTGGACTATTAGAACTCTGGAAATCCTGATAAGTGAAATATATCAAAGTCTAAACCGCTTCATCTCATTTAACAGTATATTTCACTACCTTGGATTCTAATCAGTTTTCTAAACTAGATTAAAGCTTTGTTGGAAGCACGTTTCTAATTCAATAACTGGTCCTCTCAACATAAGTCTTATATGATTTTCTAAACTTTATGAGGAAATTTTAATTACAATAGCTTTCCGTTCATTTAAAGCAGTTCTGATCATTGAATAAGAACATTGTGAAGGCTAGTTCTAATTAATAGCTTTCACTTTTGCACAGTCTTTCTATTTTCCTAAATAGAAACATTGTGAGGAGTTCTAATCCCATCAATTTATTCTCACAAAGTTTCTTTATTTTTCCGCTGAACTTAGAATTTTCCCTATACTTTGTTTTTTAAAGGCTAAAATTTATCATTTTTAGGAAAACCCACATTCACCCCCCCTCTTGGTGTGCCTAACATATACGGGCCCACAATCTGGTATCAAAGCTTGGCTCGTTGACTTACGAAGCTTAACTGCTTAAGAGATAAGATTCCCATGGCAACCTCACTTCCTCTTACTCTCGTTAGAAGGTCAATCTGTTCTAGATTCTCCTTTGTTTAATGGTTCTAATTACTCTTATTGGAAAAATTAGAATGGAAAATTTTCATGAAATCAGTTGATATAAACTGCTGGAGGAATGTTATTACTGGTCCTCGTCATTCCCATGAAAATTATAGGAAAATGAGAGTATTAGAAAACCAGAAGAAGGAATATACAGATGCTCGATACATTGCGTAATGATATTGGCATAAATGCATGATATTTGCTCTAATTTACAATTTCTATTCATTCTATTCTAGACTTTAGGAGATAACCCAAACACAGAATATTCTTCACTGTGCATTAGATCCAACAGAGTACAACAAAGCGTCTGGATGTAAGTCTGCAACGAAAGTCTGGGAAAAACTTAGAGTTACCTATGAGGGTACTGATAGAGTAAAGGAATCCAAAAATAATATCCTTTGGAGAGAATATGAAATGTTTAGTATGAAAGAAGGAGAAACTATTGCTGAATTAAATTCTATCTTTACTAATATAGTTAATCCTTTGAGAACTCTCGGAAAAAAAATTTCAGAAGATGTGCTTGTTAAGAAAATCCTTAGAATTCTACCTAAAAAATGAGATTCTATAGGAACTGTTATGAATTACAAAGAGACTCCCATTACTTATGATTATCTGATAGATAGGAAGCTCTTGTTCAGGAAGAAATAAAATCTTCTTGACTAGACAGATAAAAGAAAAAGAAAGGACTGGGCTTTGAAAGTAGTTATCTAGTGAAGAAAGTTCTTTTCGATCCTTGATAGTGATTGATTTTAGCATTCGTTTGCTAAAAGAGCTTACAAAAAGTTCTATAGAAGAAAGAGTGGAAAGGGCCACAGACAAAAGTTTTCACTCAAAAAGAACTTTCCAACCCAAAATGGTAAACTAACCTAAGAAAGGAACCTTCTGAAGTGGTTTGTTATGAATGCAACAAACACCGAACAATATCAAGCCTAATTGTCCTAATTGAAAAAGCAAGTCAACGACAAGAGAAAGCTGAAGCAGGCATTCGTAGCTGCTTGGAGTTGATTTAGATAATTCTAATTCTGAAAGCCACCAGTGATCAAGAAGCAAATAACTAATATATGTTTAATGGCTACTAAATTGATTCTGGACTCCAAAGGAAATCAACACTTCTGACTTCAACACAGAAAGCTGCAAAATCAATTGAAACAAATGCACGCGCTTCCAGAAGCATGAAGAAAGCACTGTAAGTATTTTCTGAACCTGAATTCAGAAAATTGATCTTTTAGATAAACTTACAATTAATCTTTGCAACTGAGCTTTTGAAAAGGCTTTTAGAAAGCATAAAAAATTCTAAAGAAAGATTTCAGAAAATCTAAAATCTGAAAGTAATTCATTTAAAGATGCTTTTTTTCAAGAAGTTAACATTTGCAAAGATCTTATCAACAGAAGATCAAAGACTCTTAAAATTGTAATAACTAGATTTTTCTGAAAATCTAACACACATCTTAAAAAGAAAAATGTAAGAATTTTGAATTCTGAAATGAATATTTAAAAACTATAGAATATAGATTCTTAAAAATCAATTTCAGAAATCCGTTTTCTAAAGAAAAGACAAGGTCTAGCTTATGATAGCATTTTCTAAACTGAATTGTGTTTCTAATAAGAAAAATGCAGTTTTCTAAATGTTGTGGACTTAGAATATTCAAAGTTTCAACAGAAAGAAAACTCAATAGTAAAGCAAACTGGCATTCTGTTACCACTAAACCCCTCCAGCGAAAAACCCAAATATGAGTTGCGGTACCTAAAATCTGCTTCGATCTTTTCAAGGTCGCTGCCTAAGGAGTTTGGAGCTGAAAACAGAAATGTAGGTACATGGACAGTAGCTTACTCTTAGGCATATGACTGGTGATAGAAGAAGTTCACTAGATTAGAAAAGAAAAAGGGAGGTACAGTAAGCTAGAGGACAAAGCAAAAGGTAAATCTTGGTATTGGGCGGTAGCGTTTAATCCTTCAATAGAAGATGTATGCTTAATAGAAGGATTAACATTAATAACTTGTAAGTGTTAGTTCAGATTTGTGATAAAAATAGAATAAGAGTGATATTTGAACCTTCTTTATTGTTGAAGTTTCAGAACATGCATGATTAAATAAAACCTTTATTTGTCTGGAAAAAGGTGGAAATATATACCTGGTTAGATCTCTCGATATGCATAAGCAAAGATATATGTTAGTTTTTTGTTGATAATTTCTAGTTGGGTGTTATGGCATAGAAGACTTGGACATTGCAAAGCATGCACCTTATTTTCTAAAATTGTCTAAGAAAGATTTTGGTTCGAGGTTTGACCAAAGTGAGAAATCGAAAAAAGATCCACATTGTTGATGCTTGTCAAATGGCAAAACAAACCAGCAGCATTCTTTTTAAATCCAAGGGGGCATGGTCTTTTCTACTTTCTAGACCTTTAGAATTGCCTACACCTTTGATCTATTCGGTTCAATTGCTCCTTCGTAAGTTCTTGGAGGAAAATTTATGCATTATTTGTTATTGTAGATGACTTACTCTAGATTCACCTGGACACTCTTCCTTAGAAATAAGGATGAGTCATATGAAACATGTTTGTTCATCTTTGCAACGAGAATAAAAACAAAATGATGAAAAGGATACAACATCTCGGCATATTAGAAGTGATCATGGAGGAGAATTGAAAATTTCAAGAAATTTCGATTTGCTTTTTGCAATGAGTCCAGCGAATCTTCCATAACTTCTCAGGCACCTGAAACACCTCAAACAAAAATGAGTCAGTGGAACGCCAAGAATAGGAACACTTTCAAGAAATGGCCCAAAACCATGCTAAAGTGATTCTTAAACTACCAAAGAAGTATTTCTGGGCAGAAGAAGCAGTTAACACTGCCTTACATTACTAAAACAGGGGCTTTGGTAAGATCTTAAATCAAGAAGACTCCATATGAGCTATACAGAGGGTAGGAAAAAGAAACAGCAGAAAATAGAAGAAGAAAAAAAGAGAGAAAGCAACAGAGCAAGAGGGAGAGAAAAACCAAAAAGGAAGGAAAAAAACGCGGAAAGGAGGAAAGTAGGGAGAAAAAAAAAGGCAACAGATGAAGAGCGAAGAGAGAGAGAAGGCAGTGTCAGAACTGTATATATTTGTAGGAAATATATAAAGAATATGTTGTAGGGGTATAAAAAATATTATAGGAGAAAATGTATTGGGAAAGAGATTAAATAAGGAGAGCGAGAAAAAACCATAAAAGGAAAGTGTAGAAATGAAGTATATATGTATTGGATGGTAAGATATGATATGACTAGGTATGTATCAAGAAAAAAAAGGAAGAAAGGGAGGAGCAGCGAAGAAGGGAAAAGAGAGCGAAAAAAAAATGAAGGAAGGATATTATCGAAAGAGAGGCAAGTTAGATGAATTTTATCAAAAAGTGTGATATGGAGAAGAGAGTATTAGGAATCTAACGAATCACCATGGCGATCATTCATTTGATACAAGTCGTGGATAAAAATCATACAAAACGCGACTAGACGCCCTTTGTTCGATCATTTACCTGCCAGACATTCTAGCGGGTGCGCGTGCGAACTTATTGATATCTCCAACACACGGAAGAAATCCAACCTTCCCCACTCTTTACT
>NW_023591140.1:580064-610330 GCF_014843425.1 Jatropha curcas
TGCAAATGGATCCCTCGACCTCATGCCTTATTCGGCACATCTTTGTTAATTTCATGCCAGGTGTCTGTGTGATGTACATGCCCAATATGTAAGTATAAGTTTCAAATAAATGATGTATCATTAGATGAGATGTTAGTGAATCACCTCTCAAATGGATTACATCCCACGATGTACCGTCCTCTTAAAACGACATTCATAGGGCAAATGAAAATCGGCAGATGCTTCATAGAATCAAAGAAGCCGGGAGGTGGAAAAATTCGCTCCAACTGCACATCACATTGGGATTTCTGCCCGCTAATTGGTCCATATCATTGCATCGGATAACAGTCATCGTCAATTCTTGAAAACAGACTCAATTCTTTGTCATTGCTTCCCAAAATTTCCTGGGTTAAATATTCTCGAATGCCACAAGGAATCAATCTTGCATTGAAACCATGGCAGCATGGCTTTTCATGCCAAAACAATCTGTACTTCCTCATGCCACACACTTACCCATATGTTGAACAGTAGCCATCTGAAACCTTAAATGATCGTAACCATCGCACCAATAATTGCCTTGGTTTATCTAAACATAACATGCCTCGGAAACTATCAGTAAGTACAGTTTGCTCGAGTTCTGCGGATCCGACGACAAATTTCCTTCATGTCCGCTCTTGCTTTTGCTATCCTTGGTTTTCCCTCCAATGTTCATGACAGGAACAGTATTTCAAACACATTTTACTATGTGCATGCATCAAGGTTTATGATCAATAAAGTAAACCCAGCATGGCATTACCCAGAAGAGTCTCTCCCGCTTTTCCACCCGCTATTCCTGCCAATTATTTTATTTACCTTCATCTGCCACCCAACTCAGTAACTTTCATTAAGCCCCAATTCTTCAATTTCTTGGTAATATTTTCTGCTCCAGACTTCACAGGTGGATGGCGGTTCAACAATAGTCGTGTTCTTTTCTAAAGCATTGTCGATTTCTCCTCCAAGCGGTGAGATTCTAGGTTAAGGAAATTTGTGCATGACAATCAAAACCAACATTGTTTACCTCCATTCTTTAGTCTGTTAAATGCATAGTGTTTTCCATGATGAGGACAAGCCAATTGCCAGCGGTTACTCCACCCCAGATAACATTCCAAATGCTTGGAAAAATCACTGATTTGGTCCCAAAGCAAAGCAGCCTCGCATTAGAAATTCTGATTGGTTCGAAATATCGAATGTTTGAACCCCATATTTCCATAAAATAATTAAGTTCGGCCATCAAAGGCTCTGCAGAAACACATCAATTTTATGTTTGGATTAAGGTAGGCTAGGAACAATTAACACACAAAAACATATATTCATCTTTCATACACATTGTCGGTGGTTAAGATTTATATGGTGTGACAATGGATAGGGCCGATGATGAATTGTTGTCCTTGATTGGCCCAAACGTCTGACCCATCAGTAACAAAGCCCCAATCTCACGTTTCTTATTCAGCAGCAAACAGAGATGAATGTATCAAAATGTTTCCACGCTTCAGAGTCTGACGGAATGAGTTCATTATACCATCCTCAATATTCATGCAAAGCATGCCAATGTTCATGTGTCAGCTGTCGCCTTTGATGCAATTAACCTTTGAAATGGCGAGGAAACAAGAGGGAATAATACATCTTCTGAAAGCCCTTCTCCCTTTGTACCTCTACCACCCACCCCTCAAGTCCCTTGACCGCGCCGTTGATATATCTTGGAAGATTACAAAAACTTTGCATTCTCTGAATTCCGATGTCAAACACCCCAGAATATCATACAATTATTACGGCAGCAATCAATCTTTTCTACGGAGTCCCAATCCCGAAACTAATTTTTTTTGTCTGATAAAAATTATCAAAACCATTGAATGGCCTTCAGGCAAACATTTCTTTGCTAAACTGAACAAATCATCGTAACACCTTTTTCTGAAAAAATGGTGCTCTGCTTTCATGTGTAGTAATCGTTGCAACAACAGACAGAAACTGAATGATTCTTGCAATCCAGGCCACAGTTCAATGTTAGCTGCACTAGCTGTCAAACAAATTGTGAATGTGCTTGCTACATTTTGGGATTCCTCCATTATATCCCAATCAAATTGTACTCTACTCGCATCGATTTACCATATCATTCATTGATTACCATACAGAAATTGATAAGGCTGAAACTTCTAAACTTACCGGAATGGAGTGGGCCTGGACCCACTGGCAAACTCGAGCTTCACCATTGATGTATCCATTCGTAATAATTTTCCACGAACCCATTTTTGCACCAAATGAAGTTTCACTGTTATCGATGTCTAAGAAGGCTCGATTTCGACCACTTCTTGTGATTACATTGGACACCTCAATTATTCCCATCCATAAAAAAACTGGGAATTACCAACTGCAAACTGTATAAACGCCTCCAATCCGTGCAGGAAAACTCTTGTCTTAATTATCCCCATTGACCTCGAACCTCCAGTTACATCCAATCTCGATATTTTTGCATTTTTGTTACCTAATTAACAATGTGTTTTATCAAGGGTAAATTATATTGTAATTGCATTGTCTATCTAGCTTTTAAAACATGCCACTTAATTGTAATGTTCAAGGTACCACTTATAACTAACTAAGGTTATTTCTATAATAACGGGGAACTATAGATAATGTAAAATAACTAATTCATTTATTCAATACAAGTATATATATATATATATATATATTATATATATAATATATATATATATAAAGGTAAGTGTACATTCTACATATTGAATTTATTTGAAAAAAATCGAGCATTTCGGCCACAACATCACCAAACTCAAATAGAAAGACACTTCAAATAAACACTTCTAATAACATTATCAACATTTCTCCAAAGGCAAAATGGCCACTACTAGGCCTCCAATCCAAACTCATCATTAACAGGACTTTTGCTCAAACAAACAATTATCACAACAAAGTTGCACGTTAGGATAAAAAACTGCCAGCACTCATTTACAATTATTCACCAACCCTGAATTCAAATTCATTTCAATTAACCCTAAAACGCAAATTCAATTCTAGTGAGGGTTTCTTTTTTAATTTTAACTTAGGCAGTAGTGGAGCAACGTACATGTTTTGATAATTAGATATAACTAAACAACGCGTATTTATAAAAGCCCATAATTCTGTTGGGCCCTTTAAACCATCGCCTTATTAAATTGTGGCCCCAATTGAGCCCATCTCTATTTTCTTTGTTAAACTAGCCGTTTAACTTTTTCTTTTTTTAATTTTAACTTATAATGTTAAAATTATTTATAAAAATATTTTAATTTTGAAATATAATGGAAAGCCATTTTCAAACCAAGTTGTCGGTTATCCATTAGAAACGGGGGAAATTATAAAAAATAAATTAACAAAAACCACCACTTTTTGTTCAATGCAACTGGTAACAACAAATTGACAAGTAGTTTATTATGAGTAATAATACAAATAATGTATATATATATTGTTGTGTTCAACGTATTTTTATCTTTTATTTTGACGTTAAGATGGTTAGACTTTGCGAAATAATTTCTGAAAGTGACATTAATTATTAAATAAGAGTTGGTGCCACAATTATTTCATAATTTAACAATTTTATAAAAATTAATAATAAAAAATATTTATTCATATTGATGTAAATATGCTAATAGAATCCCCCAAAAATCAATACTTTCCTCATCCAGGTAACCAATGACGTTTGGGAATCTTTTGTTGTTTGTTTATTACTATAATCTTTTATATTTCTATAATTAATTTAATTTTATTTTAAATATTTTAAAGAATTTCTTTGTTTAATGTATCTTGGCATCTTTGTACGTTATGATTTTTTACCAACTCCCATCCCTCTATTATTGATGGTTTATTCTAATTTCATAGATAAATTATTCATGTATAATTATTGATATAATTATATATATATTTTTAATAAATTTAAATTGAATGCCGATTTTTTAAATTTGTATTTTTTAATTTTAAATTAATTACTTATAGGTTTTCATTAAATAACAAAAGATGATATTATAATGATTCCATTACTTAAATATGATTCATTTTCTTGCCCAAATAAAATTGAAAAAATATTTTATTATTGTAATTAAATTTTATTTTAATATCAACTGACAAATTATTTTATTTTTTTTCATTGAAATTCTCATTATATTCAATTTCAAATCCTTATTATTTTTTTATAATTACAGGACATATTATAAAGATTAATGATAATGCCAATTAATCTTTAATGAAATGAAAATTATAATTTTATTTTATCTAGTTAATCTTATTATTATAAATCCATTATTTGATTAATGCTTATTAATTATAATAAACAAGTCACAGTAACAATAATAATAAATCGAAATAATAATATTTAACAATAATAATAAATTGAAAAATAATAACAGTAACAACATTAACAATAATTAACAATATTAAAATATTAACAATAATAACAGTAACAATAATAATTAAATGAAAAAAAAAAAAACACAAAAAATTCGCAAAAAAAAAAATTTCTGAAAAAAAATAATACACAGTAACAACATTAAACAATATTTAACAATATTAATATATTAACAGTAATTAATAGTAACCAATAATAATAAATTTGAAAAAAAAAACACAAAAAATCGCAAAAAAAAAAAAAAAAAATTTGGGAAAAAAATTAAAATGGTCACCGGCTTACCTCAAATGCTGTCCAAACGGTGAGCGAACGCCGGTTAGAGGAGTGACTGGGAGCGTCTCGGGTGGCGAGCGTCAACAGTGGTGGGAGCGTTTCTTCAGGAGGGCTGGAGGCGCGCTGCGCGACGGGAGGAGAAGAGAGGGAGAGGAGAAGGAGAAGAGAGAAAGAAGAAAAAAGGAAAAGAAGAGGGCGCGTTTAAAGCCCTAATATTTGCGCCGACTCATCGGTCGCAAATGATCATTTAAATCGGTTCGCAAATTTTAATTGTCCGACATCCGTTTTAATATGCGCCAAATATTGCGACCATCTTTTATGCGACTGAAAATATGCGGTCGCAAAAAATCGTTGGTCGCAATTTATCTCATTCGGTCTCAGATTGTGTCCCTTTTTTTGGACGCGCCCATTTTTGCGACAGAAAACAAAGTTTGGTTCGCAAAGCGGGTCGCAAAATCGGTCGCACAAATCAGTTCGCAAAATCCGCAGTAATTCAGTCGCAAACTAGAAAGGCACATCCGCGCGAGTTTTCCGCGCTTAAAATCTGCGACTGTTTACCACTGTTTACCAATCAGTCGCAAATTGGTATCCATATTGCGACCGACTTTTGTCGGTCGCAAAAATCGGTCGCAATTTGAAGTTTTTTTTGTAGTGAGAACCTACAGTACCCATGGAAACAGTAACTAACAACCCTATTGTACAAACATCCTCCCTGCAACTCCCACCTACTTATAAACAGTATCTTACAGATAAAATAGATAATTTAGTTGAAATCTCCCATATCCCTGAGTCTGCCCAAATCCAAAACTCCCTTATACCTATTCTCAACCCTTATGATGTGTTTAAACGAAGTCCATCTCTGACCCGTCAACTCCATCAAATTATCAGCCATCCCTCTGTTAATATTAAGGAGTATGTTCAGTCCTCTTCTTTGTCTCAGTGTGTTTTGCGTTCTACACCCGCAGAATAATATGTCACTCTAGAGACCCCTGAACAGTTTATTGCCCAGTGGAAAAAACAAAAATATACTCATCTCCACTTTGGAGCCATTCGTTTAGTCCTCTCCTATCATGGTCGTCGAGGCTTACCTATTACTGCTTGTCTGTCCCTACTTGATACTCGCTATCTACAGTATGAACATGTTGTTATTGGTACTATAGCTACAACTCTCAATGCTGGTAGCATAGTCCTCACTTTCACTCGCTATCTACAGTATGAACATGTTGTTATTGGTACTATAGCTACAACTCTCAATGCTGGTAGCATAGTCCTCACTTTCTTCCCCAACTTCAATCTGTCTCTTGAAGATCCACATTTGAGTACGGCCCTGAAGGTTCAAGTTCAAATCACAAGTGCTGAACAAGTTCCTGAAACCATCTCTGCCACTTTACACCACCAAATTGTCTACAGGCTCCAGGATCATGCCATCAACCTGCAAACACCTAGCATCTCCCACAGTGATGCTTTATACATCTTTGATGATGGTGGTCCTACTCCCACTATAGTTCAGACTCCTAAGCAACTGCCTAGAGAAGAACTTGAGAAGCTCATCCCCTCTGCCTAGATTACAAATTATGAGAAGCTCCATCAACTTCCTCAACCTGTCCAACAACAGGATCCCATCTTTGTCCACCAACTGGATAAATCCATCAAGATTTCATTTCTCCCATCCAGTTTGAAACCCAGACATTCTGTCTCTCTCATCCAGCCTGTCAAGAGCTACACCGACGATCTTGAGGGAAGCACTGCCTCTAGGGCTTTGCACTGATCTGGAGGTAGAGAGTCAGGGAAATCTATAGTGAAATGAATGTACAACTTCCCCCTCATGAACGGCCTCTGATACATCAGCATCCCTTCATCATTTATGGCCTTGAATTGATCAGGCTTCACTACTTCCCCTAGTTGAGATTTTATGAGCAGTTGCCTTCCATCTAAGTGGGTCAATATAAATTGGAAGCCACAGAGCGCCTCCGTTAGAGAGAGTGTGTGATCAACAATTAGGTCATCACCCTTTTGCTTAAACTTAGGATGCTCCTTTTGCTATAGTACAAAAACAATGTCCCTTATAATAGTATCAGATGCTTCATCAGCTTCTCCAAGGAAGGTAATCCTCTGTCCATTTTGCATTCCCTTCTCAACAATGACTTCCAGAACTTTCTTCTCCTGAACAACCTTTTCACGCTTGCACTGAGGGCAGCGGTCCTTATCATTAATTGTCTCACCAGTACCCTTACATTCATTGCAAGGATGCTGCATTTGCTAGATCATTGAGGGACCAAGGTGTCTTATGGAGACCTTCATTCCAGAACCTTGGCAACTCGAACATTTCATTGATGCACCAGACTTGGAACCTTTACCTTTACACTTCAAGCAGATGACATTGCGGGAGAGAGAAAGCTTCTTTGAGATGCCATTGTAGAGATCTTCTAAAGAGACCTTGAGAGGGTGGATCACATCCTCGCCTCTCCTCTACCTTCGACCCCTGTTGCTACCACCACCACCAAATGGGCTGCCACCAAAGAAAGATTGGAAAATGTCAAATGGATCATGCCGCCGCCACCGCCACCCATTCCTTCCTTGAGTGCATCCTCGCCATATTGATCATATATCTCACGTTTTTCTGGGTCACTTAACACCTCATATGCTTGGGCCAACTCTTTGAACTTTTCAGGATCACCACCCTTATCAGGATGGTTCTTGATGGCAGCTTTTCTATAAGCCTTCTTTAGATCATCCTGCGAAGCGTTCTTTGAGATGCCAAGAATCTCATAGTACTTGGTGTTATCGCTTTTCTTTGGTCCTCTTCCAAACATCTTCTCGATTTCCTTTAATATCAATCAAAGATCTGATGGCGACAAAAGGCCGTTCGAGGTCTTTAGAACACGGAACCAGCATAACAGGAGGGGGTACAGATCGGAGACAAGGGATCATAACTAAAGGGAAAACTACTTAGGCACAACAACTATCTTCAGAAAGGAAAAGAGAGAAGATTTAGAAAGCCATAGAGAGAAAACACACTAGAGATTTTATTAATGAAAGCATTTGATAATTTTACAATGGAGAGAGTTTACATATTTATAGGCAAAGAGCCTTATCCTAACAATCCAAGGAACCAATAGGAATAATCCATACTTAGGCACAACAACATCTATCAAAGGAAAAGAAGAAAAGATTTTAAGAAAGCATAGAGAGAAAACACACATAGAGATTTTAAATTTAATGAAAGCCATTTGAATAATATCTTTACACAAATGAGAGAGAGTTTACATATTTATAAGGCAAAGTAGCCCTTAAAACAACAACGCAGGAACAATAGGAAAATAATCCATGTTGCCATCCACTTAAATCTTAATTTTACAATGGAGAGAGTTTACATATTTATAGGCAAAGAGCCTTATCCTAACAATCCAAGGAACCAATAGGAATAATCCATGTGGCATCCTTATCTTATCTTATCTTAAGTAATCAAACTAGCCAATGGTAGGAGACCGTGTGGCGATCTTATCTTCTAAGCTAATAATGTAAAGGAATCTTATCCTAGACATAATAATGTGGGAGGGCCCACGATAGAGACACACACATTATTACAAAACATTATTACATAAGGAAAAAAAGGAAAAGACAAACATATCACCATTACACAAAAAGTGAAAGGGGACAATGATGGTGACAATAGGGCCACAGGTCTTTATAGGGCATTGTCATTTAGCGCCATCCACTTTTGTTGATGGGTTCATGCTCTGAATAATCTTCATCTAAGTCATCAGTGTCAGTGTCATAGTAGGACCGTCGTGGACGTTTGGCCTTGTCATAATTCCAAATGGCATCTGGATCAAAGCCAGGAACATCAAGGATGTCAGTAGAGGTAGAGGGCTCTGAAAACTTATGTAAACGTGGTGATCGTCTGGGAAGTAATTCATTGATCTGTTGGGATGTCATTGGAGTTTCTGGAGGTTGTGAATCTTGAAATTCTGAGCCAAGGGATCCTGTGGGTCCAAGTTGTGAGGGTCCAAGTGTACAGTCTACATAGGAAAATATTCTCCTGGGATCTGTATCTCTTTGGTGCATGCTAACCATAGGAATGTACAGGTTTGTTGAATTATTAAGTGAATTTCCATGTATTAACAATGTTTGTTTTATGTCCAGGGAAGATTCTTCATAACGACAGGGTAGATTTTTCCAATGTGTCACGGTAGTAACAACAGTTCCAGTGGGGTCATATTGTCGGCGAAGAAACAGGATTGCCATGTATTGTTTTGCTTTATTAAAATCAAGATGAGTGAACAGGTTATCTTGATGAATCCAAGATGTGAGCTTATACTGCCATGAGGAAATGTTTTCAAACAGTTGGAAAAATTGCCAAGCCGGATGGCGATGGTTTTCGTCTCTGTGTAAGAACCAGAGAGTTTGGAGAAGTGGAATTTCTACAGGAAGATGGTAAAGAGTGGTAAGACACCAGAGATACCAGAATTCTTGATCTGTATAAGGAAATGACTCATTGATGGTGGGGAACAGTCTCTAGGGGAAAGGAGAGGAGAAATCATTAAGCTGTGGAAGTACTTGAGGATAAAGTTCAATTATTTTCTTATAAATCCACATGTCACGTTCCTGAGAGGAGAGGCCTTGAGGCATTTGTGGATGAGGCGTGTCTTGTAAGAAGTAAGCCATACCGATAAAAGGGTAGGTAATTTTGATAATGGAAGAGACAGGGGAGACTAGTTTGGAGACTCTTGACAGGAAATTAGGGATAAGATTGGTTTTTACTTTGATATGTTGGACTTCAAAATCATAGCGGGAAAACCATTCTTTCAATCTGAGTAACTGTTTATCAAGAAGGTGTTTTCCTTTGAACTCAAGAATCTTGGGAAAGGAGGAGTTGTCCAGGCAAACAATAAAATGGCGGGAAGCTAAGAAGAACTCATATTTCTGAATCCCATAATTCACAGCAAGGATTTCTTTGAAATTGCAATGATAATGGAGTTCTAAATCTTTAAACTTTCCAGAAGCATATTTATAGAGGGATTCTTTGCCATTTTTGCGTTGAAGAAGAATAGCACCCCATGCTAGGTCACTAGCATCATTTTGTAAAATGAGTTGGGCCTCATCAGAGGGAATAGTCAAGGAGGGAGTCTTTTGGGCCAGGTCTTTGAGTGTTTGGACGGCTTTGGTATGTTCATGGGTCCAGGGAGGCTCATCCAAGGAAATAGTCAAGGAAGGGAGTTCTTTGGGCCAAGGTGCTTATGAAGTGTTTGGAACGGCTTGGTATTTCACATATGGGTTCCAGGGAAGGCAGATTTTAATAGCACCCCATGCTAGGTCACTAGCATCATTTTGTAAAATGAGTTGGGCCTCATCAGAGGGAATAGTCAAGGAGGGAGTCTTTTGGGCCAGGTCTTTGAGTGTTTGGACGGCTTTGGTATGTTCATGGGTCCAGGGAGGCAGATTCTTTTTGAGTAAAGAGGATAAGGGCTCGGTGTAGATGGCGGCATTAGGGATGAAGTCCCTAATGTAATTGATAAACCCAAGGAATTATTGGACTTGAATTTTGGAGAGATTGGTGACGGGAAAATGGGCTAATTCTTGGGCCAAATGTGGGCCTGGTTGGTATTCACCATCTTTGATATGGAGTCCAAGGAAATCAATTTCTTGTTTGCCAATAATGGACTTCTTTTCAGAGAGCATGACTCCATAAGAGTGGACAAGAGAATGGAACTGAATCAGAAGATCTTCATGAGCCTTTGCAGTGTCAGAGAACAAAAGGATGTCATCAATGTAGATGATACAGCTATGTAGTAAGGGTTCAAAATTTTGATCATAGCCATTTGGAAAATTGAGGAGCAGTTTTAAGACCAAAAGGCATCACAGTCCATTGATACTGTGCATCAAGAATACAGAAGGAAGTCTTGTATCTATCTTCAGGGCGAATTCCTAGTTGCCAAAAACCAGATTTAAGATCAAACTTGGAAAAGAACTTAGCATTCTGGAGATGAACCAAGAGAGTGGAAATCTTCGGAAAAAAGAGACTTGTTATTGATTACAAACACCTAAATCACTTCCTCCTCCCTACCCGTTTTCAGCCACGATTTGACACAAGGGAGGCAGCGATCGACTCCCCCAAAGCCACCAGTCCCTTCTCCGGCCTTCCCTCACGCCGAACGGACCTGTGGTGGTGCGAGTTGTGCTGTCTCCCTTGACAGCCTCTTCTCCTTCAACTTTCGGCGATACACGCCGTTTCTAGCGATTCCAGGCTGCGAACAAAGTGCGATCGACCTCCTCTCCTCCCCTGCTTTCGTTTCATGGCTTCAATCTGGAGTGAGGTCGCTTGGATCAGAAAAAACCAAGAAGGGGCAGCTAACCGAAGGTTCAAGGGCAATTTCCAACCAAACAAGGCACACTCAGCTTAAATTGGTTATATACTTGAGGTCCTTGCATGATTTCGAGCATTTTGGTGTATATGTTGCTCAGTTCTAGCAATAGTCGATTTTTCGGCCACCGACCACGGCGGCGTCCTAATGACCCGCCAACGACACTCCGACAAGGCCATGAGAGGCAGAATTCTTGTCTCGATTTAGGCAATGAGTTGATGTTAAGGAAATTTCTATCGGTGAGCCCTACGACTTCGATACTAAATTCCCGATAATATTTGATACGAGTTTATCGATCTAATTTTATTGTTTTGGTTTAATTGAGTTAAATATATATAACCAAACAGAAAGTTATTAAATTGTTAGCTTAGCCGAGTTAGTTGATCGATTAACCTAAGCCAAGGGGAAGGTTAGATGAAATCTAGTATCCAATTACTATTATGGTGAATATCCGCTTATCATAATGTTATGTAAATAATGGATGATGGTCTTTGATTAAGGTTAATGCCCAATGGATGGGCTACATATTGAATTGTGCTTTTGATATGTGAATTGATAGCTATCCCGATTTACAAGGGAGATATTGCTGGATTTTTGGTAAAATACTTAACAATGAATTAAAATAATTACGCATTAATTTAAAATGACTAATAAAAAAATTAATACTAGTACTCGTATTGCCAATATAATTTTTACTATTATTATTATTATTATTATTATTATTATTATTATTACCATTAAGCGTTGATTGCCAAATGAACTATAATATTGATTAATCCTCAATTAGAATAAATAAGTAGAAGAAAGAAATATAGTTGTGTAGCTAATAAACTAAATAAGCAGCCATAATGTAGCTACTATGATTAGCTAATGAATAAGAATTAAATTTCTTAAACTAAGATTCTTACTTAGAATTTTCTATCTGGATGCTTATAAGGTTCCAGAATGACGAGACAAAAGTTGGAAGGAAGCAGTAATAAGGATAGTCTTGTTAAGGACGATAAAGAACTGTGAGTAGTGTTAGATAATTCGCATCATCCACTTGCATTTGCATTTATGCATTCACAGCAAAATGTTGTCATGCATTACTTGGTGAATTGCTATTTGTGCTACACCATTTGTTGCTATTAAGTATTGTTTGATTACTTGTGTTGTGAAATTACTGTGCCTTGTTTGTGTGGAATTGGGATGAAGTGAGTCACCATGGGTTTGTGAGGACGGTATATAAAGTAAGTGTGAATACCCAAATTTTGAGGCTCAAAAAGCCAGTTTTTCCGGACTGCAAACAGTCCGGTCGGACCAGTGTGAATACCCAAAATTTTAGGTCTCAAAAACGCCCAGTTTATTTTTCCGGACCGTGCAAACACGTATCCGTCGGAACCAGAAGGCCATTTTGGGGAATAATTTTAACCGGAGTATGACAATATTGGATACTTAAAACGCTCACGAGAACACGTCACGAGAATCGCGGAATCTGGTCCCCCGGAATATTTTTTGGAGGTTCCGAAATTCCCAAAAAAAGCTCCGGAAACGTAAAAAACTAGAAAGTCCCGCAACGGCCAGCTGGCGGCCGCCCTTAACGCGGCAAGCAAGGCCGCCGCTCCACAGCTAAATTAACAGCCCGGGTTATTTGACCCTATAGAATGGCCCCGATTCCTAACCATTAATTTTACTCACTCAAGTCTGTTGAACGAAACCGCTCCTTCTCCTGACGGACGCTCCTTCTCCCCCACGCTCCTTGCGATTCTTTTATTGCTTTTCTGCATTTTTAATTTAGCTTTATTGCTTTCTTGCTTTATTAATTAGTCACTAAAATTGAACTAATTAATATCCCCCTAACGAGGAGCTTAACCTGGAGGTAAGAAGTGGCCGACGACTCACTCAGGTAAATAAACGAAACCCTGGCTATTTAATTTCAGCATAATCTGCATAATTTCTCTTCTACTCCACACTCTTGCATAAATGCATTCACATCATCACTTTGGCAAATGAACTGCCTCAATTAAAAGATTAAGCTTAAATGCCCGGTTAATTTAATAATCGTGGTATTAAACTTAAATCCGAAAATATTGGCTAAAAAGCCTAGTTAATTAATAACTACGGTTTAATCGCCTTTATTTCGAACAATTCGGCTTAAGTCCAATTAATCATTGTGGGACTAAATTACCTTAATAAAACACGTTTTTCTTCAAAAAGTGCCTATATTTGGCAATTCAGTGATCATTTTGGAACAATGCCATACATTATATACATTTTACGACAAATCGCTAAACACACCTTTTGCAACACAAATTTGCCTAAATCAAACTCATTTACTAAAACCTTCATAATTAGATCAAATCTTTTGGCTAAAAGCCTTAAAAATCAACATGTTGCGACAAACGCCCAATCAATCAATTTTCTGCAAACAAATTCCTAAATCCCACTCCTTTGGGCTAAGAGCCTTAAATCAACACTCTTTTGCACCAAACGCCAGCTAATCAAACAATCAACTCATTTTGGCCAAATAGCCTAAACAAAATGCACGAAGCATACAACACTCAGCATTACATACCCTTCAAAGCGCCTCAAAGAAGCCTATCAACTCGTTGACTTATCTTCCATTCAAACGAAAGTACGTAGGCCCGTTTGGGATAACCCGAACTGGCAAGTCAAAATCACTAATTAGGTTAATTAAAATTGGAGTCAACTCAGGGTTTTTCCTAGTTTACCCCAAAGTAATTAAACAAGGTGGCGACTCACACATTCACGTGCATTTCTGCCCTTTGTCATATGCATCATATGCGCATGTTTCGGGGTAGGGGTTCACAGTAAGTATCCAGAAAATGATGAGAATATGGAATTCGATCGTCGGTCAGGTATGGGAGATTCGTGCCCCCGTGTGCACTGATGATATGATGTGATATGATATGAATAATATGAAAAAGCCACAGAGTGGCTTTCTGTTGATATGAAAAAAGAAAAGAGAGTATATAAGAAGTAAATATGGGAGAGGGCTAGTCAAGTGAGGATTAAACCGGTCAGCCGGGTATGGAGGGATCGGCTCCCTGGTGCACACGTCAAGAGAGGATGGGCCATGCGTGAGGACGGCTTATCGGAGGTTTCAGTGACGCTACTGACCAATTTCCACGTGATGTGATTATGTGAAGGTGATAATATTTGTGGTTGCTACTGTATTATTATATGTGTGACAAACTGCATGACCATATAACTGCTCAGGTGACTAAATTGATTTATTTTAGCATTTGTCTGATTGCGTGGGGTGAGAGGTTATCTAACTCTACTGATTGAGTTTAGTGCTCACCCCTGCCTCCTATTTTTTTCAGGTAATAGGTGGAAAGAACCCTATGAATCTAACTGAATCAAATACAATTATATAAAATTAATAATCATTGTATTAAGCATGTAAATGTAAATGATTGTAAATTATGGAGTTTCGCAATTGTATTCAAAATGAGCTGTAATTGAATAATAATAATACATATATTAATTATATGAATTGTACTTTTGATACGTTTGTGGAATAAAGTTATTGGGCCTAAAGCCACAATTATGAATAGAATATGAGTTTAACTAATATAGGCTTATTATGGGCCTCGAAGACCTTAAGCCCACCCAGGTCCTAATGCCGGCCCGACCCTTGGAGACGGGTCGTGACAATAGCCGAAGGAAAATTTTGTGGTGATTTTTTTATAAGAATTAAAACATATATATTAGTAATCTATAATAAAGTGGTAATTTAATATGATTTCTAATTGAGTTATAATTAATTTTTAAATAATCCATAATTACATATTCCTTGTAAGTCAGATTTTCTATCATAGGAAGTACAATGATGAATTTAAATAATAATCATGACACATTAATTAAATTTTCTAACCCAACCTCAATATGGACTGTGACTTATTATCCAACTGTTAAAGAAATTACATGTGCCTATCAATTTTGAGAGACCGTTAATATTTCTTACTATCATTGTTTTTGTGTAATGAACTTAACACTTAGTGACAATTTCACTTAGTTTGCTACTGAAGCAATAGACGAAGGAAATAAAGATGTACCTTCAAATGATGTCATCTTCATATCAATTTCACTTAGTTTCACGATTCCAATAGTTTGAGAATCAACTCAATTAAACGTCGTTTGGACCTTGAACCGGCTTTCGAAAGCGAAAAACACAAAAAACAAGCAAATGGGGCAAAATCGTCATTTTCACCCATCGATACCATGCCAACTGGTACCGGCGCCATGCCCCTTGGTACCAATCGGGAGCCCATCGGTATTCATTTGGAAGCCCTAGCAGCCTATAAATTTAGCACTCCTCCCTCATTTTTCACTTCTCTTGTTCCTTGATCAAGCGCTTTTCAAGCTTCAATGACTCTCATTCCCCCCTGTGCGAACGATTCTAAGGCCTTAAAGTCCAATATTTACTCTTTTTCCTTAATTAAGCCAAAATTTGATTTGATACTCAAAAGTCAATCCTTTTGACTTTCATTTACACTTTGGTCCTCCTTGGTCCAAAGATAATTAATTACTTTATATTAATACAAGACTAAATAGAGTCCTCATGCGCATCCTTTGCTTAATTTTGGAGAAAGGTTCGATCTTTTTTGTCGTTTTACATTATAGAGCTGTCAAGCCTGGTTCATCCAGCACTCAAAATGCTTTAAGCCCAGTCCATACTGAACATTAAAAACCATTTTTCCACCTAAGCTTGGTCCTTCCTACACTCAAGCCTTGTTTGTCCGGCACCTTCAAAGCCCTTTCTAAGAATGGCATCCAAAAACCCTATCATCCTAATTGATGGTAGAAGAACTTCGTGCATCATGATCCTCATTCAAACGAGGTACAAAGGCATATCTAGGATGTCAACCTAGGTAGCAAGCCCCTAATCGAATAGACCAGTTGGGATCTAGGGGAATATGTCGCATAACCTAGACTCCTCATAAATGAGGCTAGAGTCGGGCTCCCCCCTGAAATACAATTTTCATTTAATTTTATGCTTTCAATGCTTTGTTCATATCATTATTATTGCCATGCATCCAAGTATGATCATGCATTGATAAATTGACACGCAAATCGATATTTTGATTACTCGATTAATTCCAAACCACCGATTCTACTAAAAGAGCCGAAAACCTAGTCCTGAACCTAATGATTCGAGGTTAGTGCATTTTATCTTTGTGGCAAATTAAAATGGAGTCAAACACGAGGTTTTTACCTTATATTTTCCCCAACAACAAAAACAAAGCAAGGTGGCGACTCTAAACACATCACACACCTCTAAGCGCTCCAAAGAGCCAATCTGATCACTTAAGCACTATCTAAACCAAACAACAAAAAGAAACTGTAAGGAGTTCCTATCGAATAGATCCATCCTTCGAATCTTTCCTATGGCACTTGGGAGGGCAACTCCGCTGGGGCCTTAAACATTTTTCAAATTAAAAAAAAAATAGTAAGAGAACTACTGAATAGGCTTTGAGTCTCTCGTTTGTAATTAATCAACTAATCACCTTGCATTCACTCATATGCATCATTTAGGATCTTTTCCCATCATTAGAACTAAGCAAACCGAGTTGCTATTATCACTTAGGGGCACTCCTCCTTAGGGCTGCCTCAAGTCGAGAAAGCCGTTCACCTGGATCTGCACACCTCCGATCCTTTTCGTAGAGTAAAGAGTTGGCATACCATAATCGTTACATTTGATACAACATGGTCAAATGGCGAGGTATATTAGCGATCGAGACTCTTAAGCTGAATCCACCAAAAGCATGTAATGACCCTAGAACCTGACTCTAAGTTGTATGCACCAAAAATCATGAAACCATTTTTTGGCGCAACATCCATCCATACATTCTAGCATTGCACGTCATGGACTAAGAAATCCCCAAACACTAAACCCATGGTCAACACAAACCAGTGGTCAACCTAAACACCAACTAGTGGTCAGCCTAAACACCCAACCAGTGGTCAAACACAAAACTTTGTCTAAGGAAATTTTCCTGACTTTCAAACACTACTAAAAAGTCTTAAATTCGACCTAAGCACCTAAAAAGTCTTAAACCTGACCTAGGCACCTCAAAAGCCTTAAACACCAACCTAAGCTCCTCTAAAGCCTTAAACTAGATCTAAGCAGCCTTAAACTAGATCTAAGCACCTCCAAATACCTCAAAAGCCTTCAACTTGACCTAAGCATCTTGAAAGCCATAAACTTGATCTAAGCATCTCTAAAGCCTTAAACACCTACCTAAGCTCCTCTAAAGCCTTAAACCAAACCTAAGCGCCTCAAATACCTCAAAAGCCTTAAACTTAATCTAAGTACCTCAAAAGCCTTAAACCTGATCTAAGCACCTCAAAAGCCTTAAGACTTAAGCTTCTCTAAAGCCTTAAATCAGACCTTAGCACCTCCAAATACCTTAAAAGTCTTAAACCTGACCTAAGAACTTCCAAATAGCCTCAATAGCCTTAAATCGGACTTAAGCACTACAAACCGAGGTGATCCTGGACAAATTACCATCATAGCCTCAAACACCGACCTGAGCACCACTGAAATGTTAAAAGCCTTAAACATCAACCTAAGCTCCTCCAAAGCCTTAAACTAGATCTAAGCACCTCCAAATGCCTTAGAAGCCTTAAACCTAACCTAAACACTCCCAAACAGCCTCAATAGCCTTAAACTGGACCTAAGCACTACAAACTAAGGGCGTCCTGCCCAAATTACCATCATAGCCTCAAATATCGACCTAAACAACAATAAATAACGAAAAGCCTTAAACACCAACCTAAGCTCCTCCAAAGCCTTAAACACGAACCTAAACACCTCAAGATCTTTAAACTCGACCTAAGCATTTCAAGAACCAAAACTAAGGGCAAAGCCTCGAACCAACAGCCTCAAACCTGTCATGAGCACCACTAGATTCCCAAAGACCTCAAATCCGACCTGAGTACACTCATAAGTATCAAACCTGTCGTGAGCACCACCAGATTACCAAAAGCCTCAATTGAGCATCCTCAACTACCAATGTTGGCCTAAGCTCCTCCAAAGCCTTAGAAACACATCTGCAAAATCCCAATTAGTAGGTACATCCTGCACACTAGGATTCTTCTTCTTCGGATCAAGTGCACAGGCTAAGAAATCCTCACAACCTTATTGAATCAACTTCCTAGCTGCAATAACTGAGATCACATTAGAGTAAAAGTTTGCCCTCTCACCCACAAATACAATCTCCTCACTCACCTTGAAGGTGTTTGTTAATGTGAAACTCTACACTTGCAATCAAACAATAAACTTCGGTCCAGACAACTAATCCTATCCTAAAAATATAACATCAAAACTCTCGAAAAATGCAAATTTCGTATATAATCACCTATGAATGCATGTCCATGAATCTATCATAAGGAACAATGTTTATTAAACTCAATCAAACTACACACTATAACCCAAAGGAGTCAGTATTCTATCTCTGGTCTACGCTATCACTATCAAAGCCACCCAGTACCCAAATGAATGCAATATAAATGAGAGAACTTCGAATCAACCAAAGCATATTAAAATGCCAAGGATAGAAAACATACAGCTATCAATTTGTTGAATCCTTATCCTTCTTCGCCCTTCACAGAACACTTTGCTGAAGCTCTAGACTCAGGTTTCAATTGTCTATAAAGCTCCTCTCTAACCTCCAATTACCAGCATACCTCTACCCCGCGCTTAGGAGCTATAGAGCATATCCACCTGATACTGACCATACCCTACAGTCTTTAGACAATCTCTGATATGTGCTCAGTAGAACCATCATCTTAACAAAGCAATAAAGCAAATAAATTTTGCAAATGGATAACATTTGCATGATCTCAATGTGCCAATTGGCAATACAATTTAATGTCCCACAGCTAGGAACTATTTACAGTTGATGTTAGAAATAATCCAATTCTATTCTTTTCAAAGTCTTATTTTTAGTTCCACATTTTGTAATAGATTTAATTATTCTTCAATGAGTGCAGTATTTTGTGTTCAAAATAGTGAGATTAAGATGTGCTTACCAAAGTTATGTTCTTATATCTGTGTGAATTTATGGAAGCGTGTTGTTTAAGATGTCATTTAAGTAAAACTTTCATTGTTGATTACTTGATCAAAGAATCTTCAGTTCCAATTTAAGTTGTCTTTGTTATCTCTTCCAACAAGTGGTATCAGAGCTCGGTTGGTTTAAATACAGAGTGTGAGTGAATATGCCCACAACAACAATTCCACATCAGCTCCAAATATTCCAATGTTCAAAGATACCAAATATCACTTTTGGTCTATGAAAATGAAAACTCTTTTCAAATCACAAGATTTGCGGAGAGAGATACTTCAAAACTCACAAACCCAAAGCAAGAAACTCGACCGATGGTGACACAATGGAATGAGTTAAAAAATGAAGCAGAAGAAGGATGCAAAAGCCTCATTCATGATTCAGCAAGGTTTAGATGATGTGATATTTTCACGAGTTATAGGTGTAAAGAAGCATGGGACCTATTGTATAATGAATATCAAAGCTCAAGTAAAGTTGTCACGGTAAAGCTGCAGTCTCTACGACGAGAATTTGAGAATTTACAAATGCAGTCATCTGAAACAATTCAAGGTCTCTTTGCAAGAGTCTCTTGAATTGTCAACCAAATTCGTTCTCTTGCAAAAGAATTAACTGGGCAGAAGGTTGTGGAGAAAGTACTGAGATCCCTTCTCTCTAAATTCGATCACATCGCTGCTGCCATTGAAGAGTAAAAGGACTTGCCAGATTATTCACAAGCTAAACTTATGAACTCACTTCAATTGCATAACCAACGCATAAATAGAGGAGCTGATTAGAGCATGCCTTTCAATCAAGAGTTGATTTGAAGAGGAATTTAGGAAGCTCACGAAGAGGTGAAAATAATAGAGGAAGGGGTTGTGGTCACAATCGAGGTCGAGGCCGTGGAATTTCAGGTCTTGGAAGAGGTAATGGCAAAAAACTATTGTTGACGCGTGTTTTTATGACGCGTGTTTCGTACAGTTGCCACGTATCCACACAAAAAGTGAAAACCATTACATGGGCTTGTCCAAGTGATGTCATCCTGGTTAGAGTTGCGTGACGCAACTACTAGTGCCGTCACGCAACTTATAGCTACGTGACGCAACCCTACTGGTAGTGCCGGTCACGCAAGCTTATAGCTAGCGTGACGGCCAACCCTAGCGCAACTCAGACTCCGGTTGGAACCGGCTTTAATCAATTTTTTGGTTTTAAAGGCTTCTGTGTTGCACCCTTGCATTCCTCATTCCGCATCCTTCATATCCTATCGGGTTAGGCGGGGGCGATAAGAACACGCTTTCAACAATTTGCCCCCCCCACTTTATTCATAACTTGTATAAAACGATTTAATGTTAAGAGTGGTCCATTGAACGCGCCTTTTCAATCTGGCAATCAATCCCTCAAAGCTCGGTTTGATCGGCTTGGAAAGAGTGTTTCAGTTGACTTGATCATCTGGCCACCTACTCAGGCTCGGTTCTTGTATCGGCTTTCATCGCGTCCAGTTCGGGATCGGTAATAAACTTCCCACCAATTTCGTGTCTTGATTAGAGTATGAAAGATACCTTTGAGGCTCGGTTTTGATCGGCTCGGAAAGGTTTTAGATGTTGCCCTGGTCAACTTCGCAATTCACACCGAATCTATGACCGGGAAGGGCCATCATTGACCGGGAAGGGAGTTCAAACAGCTTCGTAATACACCATCACTGTTTGGAGGTTGAAATTGTACTGATCAGCTTCGCAATACACCATCACTAATCAATAAGAAAATTGACTCGATCAGCTTCGCAATGCACCATTACTAATTGAGAAAATGATCCAAACAGATTCGTAAGACACCATCACCGCTTGGTGGGACCTATCGACTTCGAGAAACCATCACCAGTTGGCCTAAAAGATTGTTCAAGAAAAAGAGCAATTTCTGTGTACAAACAGACCTTGCTTTTTGTTAGAGAAGTGTTGGGACATCACACGTCCCTATGCATTAATCATAAATTAAAAGATTTGCATCAGGGCAAAAGATTATATTTTTGCCCCCAGTCCGGAATTCCGACCTAGGACCAAAAACTTTGTTAGGCATTATCTTCAATGTTTATTTGTCAAAAATTTGGTTAATAATTTTACAAAAATTAGGCAAAAATTTAGGCCAAAAAAAAAAATCTAAGCGTCTGAAATTTCCAGGTATACCTTTCCCTATGATGCAGTGGTTGCAAGAAAACTTACCTGAGGGGGTTAATCTGGCAAGTTTGATGCTTCCTGCCACCTGTGCGGTGAGGTAAGACCGAAAATTTGATGAAGTTTTATGAACCCACATACCAACGATCAAAATTGCTTTGAACGGGTCATTACAGCTTTTAAATGGCCGTGCGGGCCTTTGGGCTTGAGAAAGGTTAATGGCCCATCCCTTTTGGGCTTAGAGAGGTGGGCTTTGGGACCCAGCGCTTTACTTATAAGTAAGTGTTCTTCTAACCATTGTTCACTTTTCACTGGGCTTAGAGAGGTGGGCTTGGGCCCAGCGCTTACTTATAAGTAAGTTTCTTCTAACCATTTCATTTTCACTTATCTCAAACCCTTAAGCTAACTGCAAACTCTTTGAACCTTCAACCAACCAAAATGTCTCAACTTCCCGAAATCCCTGCTTCTGCCTACACACCGGAGATGGAAACCTTGGGGGCGATCCTGGATATCCCGACCTTTGAGGAAGAGCCAGTGCCGATCAGCCGGAATCCGCTGACTTTTGGGACGCGACCACTGCAGCTTCTTCTGTTGCCGGGCACCGAATTCCCAGTTCGCTACGAGACCAGCCAGATTCACGGCTTTCAGACTGAGGTAAGTAATTTTTTTATTCGAATTTCTTGCTTTTGATTCGCAATGTGAGTAATTTCGTTAAATTTGTTGTCTGCCTGTGCGCCGACAGTTGCGCCACGCAGGAAGGAGTTGCGTGACGCAACTATTCCTATGTGAACAATTGCGTGATGCAGCTGTTCTAAGTGAACAGTTGCGTGACGCAACTGTTTGAGGCACCAGAGAACCCTAGCTTTCCTGAACTTAGGATTTCACCCCTTTGCATATGTTTAATGCTTGCTTTGTTGATGAATAATTGATGCTATCTACATGCGACATAATTTTGCCCTGAAAGATGCATAGAAATAACACAAACACATAGAAATTGAACATAGGTTTAGTTCCTGCGTACCGTCGACAGTTGCGTCACGCAACTGTTCTTCCGCGTCACTCAACTGTTCTGTGGAAGAACAGTTCCGTGACGCGACTGTTCGTCAACAAGGCAAGGCCTTGAACAGTTGCATGGCGCAGCTGTGGAGATGCGTGGCGCATCTGTTCTTAGGACTCAATATTTTGAACAGTTGCGTGGCACAGCTGTTGAGGTGCGTGACGCAGTTACTAAGGTGCGCGACGCAGCTGTTCTTCAGGATGTGCAACTTGGGCAAGCTGCGTGATGCAGCTGTGTAGATGCGTGATGCAGCTATGGTTTGGCCCAAGGCTTGAATCTTGATTTTTCCTGTCATGGAATAAAAATAGATAATTGTCAGTTTAATTTTTATTAAAATTGAAATTTTTCTTACACAGGTTGATCTGGTGGATCATCCACTAATGCATCGGCGTTCTGGGATCTGTTGGACCCCCCTATGTGTGCTCGGGTCATTGCCGCCGGCTTTGGTGACTTCAAAGCGGGGCTCCACCGCACACAGCCTCGATTTCCACCTACTATGCGCTACGCGCTGATGGAGCGGTGGAATGACTGCACCCACACTTTTGTTTTCGGCTTCAGCAAGATGACGCTTACTCCGGTCGACTATGCTGCTATTACCGGTCTTCGTTTTGCTGGTCTAGTCGCCCCCCTGGACGCTCGGTACCAGACCGCTACCCTTGGAGCTCAGTTGGTCCGCTCTCTGCTTGGTGTGACCACCCAGACCAGATACACCGCGCAGGGATGCGTATCGTACGAGGTCATCTATCGTTTCTGGGCCGAGCGGATCAGGACGAGGCTGGCCCATGGAGAGAGTTGCCAGTGGAGGCTCAGCCTGCTGCTCCGGCCTACACCCGAGAGGAGAGGGATCAGGCCGCCCAGTCCTTCCTCTTCTACATCATCTCATCTCAGCTACTATGCACCTCCCAGAATAAGTGAGATCCGACGGTGCTATTATGCTTGCGAGACCTGAGCCAGGTCAGCTCCTACGATTGGGCCACTCTTGCTTTGGCTCATCTCTACCACGGTCTGGATGTATGGACCCGTGGTAGCGGTGAGTCGAACTGGCAGTTCATCCGGCCACTGGAAGTAAACGGTTCTGGATGTATGGACCCGTAGGTAGCGGTGAGTCATTGAGATGTATGGACCCGTGGTAGCGGTGAGTCGAACTGGCAGTTCATCCGGCCACTGGAAGTAAAACTCTTATTCTCTTCACCTTCTTCCTTTATCATTTTATTTTTTAACTGTTCAACTGTGCATTAAACTTATTACAATCTGTACTGCAGGTGTGGGCTTATGAGTACCGCATCTACCCAGGTGGTCCGAGTGGCGACGCTCAAGCGGACTCTAGGCGGATCCCTCGATATCTGGCCCACTGCCATCATACCTTTGCCAGTACTGAGGATCCGGCTTACTAGAGGAGCTTCCTGAACGATAGGGCGCTGTCTGATGTAAGTATAAAAATCTTCTGAACAACATAGCTTTCTTTCCCTTCTCTCTTTTTTATCACTGTGCAATTACTGATTCTTCTGTTTTGCAGCTGCTTCTGACCCCCTGGGAGGGAGAAGCCTAAAGGACCTATTCGGATCGCGAGGTGGCAGAGCTATATACTCGATCTAGACTCCTGATGCAAGGGTACTGGCTTGACCGGTATTTCCTAGGGGAGAGAGGCTATGATATCCAGGCGGCCCCGGCACAGCGGCGAGTGCCTCATGCTCCTCCTCGCCATATGTGCTTGTTGGAGGGCATGAGTGCAGAGGACCGGGAGGAGGAGTATGAGGGCTCTTCTGTTGATAGCTCCTTGTCGGCTGGCGACTGCACCGCATACTTCTCCACTCTGATGCAGGCTCGGCTACCAGAGTTTCTGGAGTACACCCAGGTGATCCTCTTATTTTCAATCTTACTCATTTTTCTTCAACTGTTTCACCAAATGACTAAGTATCTTCCTCTGTGACTCGTTGCAGGAGCGGAAGAAGCATAGGACAGCGGCCCACTACCGAGCGAAGGCTGCGGCTGAGGCAGAGGCGGAGACGGCTGCTCCGGTTGGACCAGCAGGAGCTGTACTGGGTGATGTCCCATTCCCACCTGGCATGGAGGTGGTACTGGATCCTGGTCTGGGCCTGGGGTCGGCTATTATCATTCCTGCTGACCTCAGGCAGGCGATCCTGGTCTTGGGGCCTGGGGTCGGCTATTATCATTTCTTTGCTAGACCTCAGGCAGGGCTCCTCCACCACCGCAGCGTGGGATCCCTGAGGCCATGCCCACACACGTAAGTAGTAAAAGTTGAATTCACCTAAGCTGAGAAATTACCTTTTCCACCACCGCAGCTGGATCCTGAGCATGCCACACACGTAAGTAGTAAAATGAATTCACTAAGTAGAGAAATACTTTACCTGGGTAATTCTTTATTAAATGTTTTCCTGTGTTTGTAGGTGCCTGCTCAGAGATACCAGGAGCTGTGCCAGCGGTTTGAGTTTGCCCAGTCTTTCATTGGCCGGCTCTATTCTGAGGGGCATGAGAGGGTATGCATCTCTGTACCTTTTTCTTCTTTTTCTTTGTAAATCCTTCTTACATATGTCTGCTTTTACAGGATCTGGAGATCGGGAGATTGCGAAGGCACCAGTCTCGCCAGTCCGGTGCTGTGGCTCGACTCCAGATGGAGGTGGATCGGCTCCGGACGAGGCTAGAGGTGGAGGGGATTCCATTAGACTTCTCCGAGGAGGACGATGATGGCTCCTCATCCGATGACGTACCACCGTCTCCTCCCCCTCAGGCAGCTGCTGGTCTGAGCCGGAGGCGTCGGTAGCCCTGCTTCTGTATTTTGGCCATTTTTTGAACTTTTTGAACATTTTGTAGTTTGTAGGATTAATGTACAGCTTTATTAATTTTATGTTATTATTTACACTTTTTTATAGTATTTTTGCTTTTATTACAATATCATTCATATGTTTATTTCTTACAATTGTGAGACTGATTCCTGCAAAAACGTAAAATAGCAGTGTCCTACTTATTTACAAGAGTGGTCCACCTCGTAGTGATCAATGAACCAATTTTAAATGGATAAATGAAATGAAATGAAATAAATAAAAAATAAAATCAATAAAAAATGAGGAACTTAAAATGAAACACGACAAAAATCAATCAGAAACAGTAGTGGATCGTAGTACTTACCTGACAGCGCGGTCCACTTGGTTAATGCGGATGTGATAGTTCAACCACCTTATTGTACAAACTGTCCTTATTAACGCAGTCTTAAATGTCCACCAACCGGAGCGATCTATGCATAAATGCTGATCCAACCACCATTGACAGTAAATACCAGGTCAAATAATGATGGTGCTTTGTTCACTAAACCCCTTTACACTGCTATAAATGGAGGCTTCCCTCTGTGTCTTCTTCACTTCTAGCATTCAAAACAAATCCGTTTCTTAGGTAATCCTCTTCCATGGCTTTCAGAAACCAAGTTTCATCCTTCGTCCAATAAACAAATCCGTTTCTTAGGTAATCCTCTTCCATGGCTTTCAGAAACCAAGTTTCATCCTTCGTCCAATCCATCCCTGACGACCTATGGCAGATTCCCCCTATGGACCAACTCACCTGGCTGAAATATTTCAAAGACCTAAAACCCGACCATGGCTTCTTGTCTTAGCTCGTCATGCACTTCAATACTAACACCATGGTTTTCCGGTTTGAAGATTCTGAAGTCTCCGACCTATGAGGAAATATGTGCTGTGATGGATCATTATCCTGAAAAAGATGAAACTCCGGCTTTACCCCCAGGTCCTAGGTATGATCTAGCCAAGATTGTGGCCCTGTGTTCGGTTTACCTCCCTGATGGTATAAATGATGGTATAAACATGGATCAAGGTCTTCCTTTAGAGCCTTTTCTGAGTAGGGTTCTGTCCATGGATATAGACCCCTCTTGGATTCGAGCTTGTTGTTTCTTGATGTTGAACATGTATGGCATGAAGAATCGCCAACCTGGAATTGGAGATTTCCAACTTCTGACAGTTGTTCGTGACATGCAAATGTATCATCGTACTGTCTTCATGAGGATCATGGGAGAGACGATGTGTTGGGTCACAGATATTGCCCTTCACATCACCAACTTTAATGTTCATCATCATGGTTGTCCGATGTTGTTACAAGCCTGGGCTCTAAACAAGTTAAGCCTGATTCTTTCGGTCCCAGCTCAAGTTAAGCCTGATTTCTTTCGGGGTCCCAGCTCGTTTGATTCCAACCTATGCCCTGCCCAAACTTTCTGGTCTCGGTCTCCTAGAGAACATTTCGACTTTAGGGATATAACCCGACAAGTTCGGGGACTTGTGTGGACTTGTCCTTGGTGGAGGATCAGAATGGTCACTACTGGGAGCATGAACCTCAATTACGTGTTGTACGCCAGTCTAGACCGTTCCATGGCCTATTTTCCAGACAGGATCAGCCATCAATACAGAATGATACAGCGCGTTCCCAGAATCCATAACTTCGAGAGTGGTCTCATGACGCCGAATTTTTTAACCCATATAGCTGACCGTTGGCAAAACTGAAACACCAGGTACCTAGGTGAAGGAGTGATGCAGGACACGGAATAAATGTTGTTGTTGCTTTCTCTGTCTTCTTTTATGCTCGGGCCATGAGCTCCTAATTAATGTATCTCCTTTCTTTCAATTAATGACTCCGACGGTTCTGTCTTTATTAATTCCTACTTTCTGCATGCATGAATCAACAAAAGACAATAAATCTTTCCCTTCGAATTTATTTGTTGTGTTAGTTATTTGGGCCTCCTGCCCCTAGGTTAATAAATGAAAGACTCATAAAAAAAAATGAAGCATTTGACATAAATACAGAAGCTTACGCTTGGAAATAAAAAGAAAGGGGGTGACTATTTTATTACCTGCAAAGATCAAACAAAAATAACATATGATTTTATTACCTGCAAAGATCAAACAAAAATAACATATGTAACTTCTTTATGTATGCATGAACCTACATGAGTACTAAGGTTTTATTCATGGTTTTTATATTGATCTTTCCAAGGAAATCACTGAGAAAATGGTATTCTTTCTCCTGATCAATGTTTAAGGGAATTCATCGCTTAGGCAGGACCAACAACCAGAACATTATCGAAATAGATGAGTCAATCTTGATCAGATAAGCAGAGAGGAAGGTCTTGCATTCCTTAATCATGTTCCCGAAACAAAAGAAAGAAAAATTTTGAAATTCAAACCCTTTACTTTATAATCTTGACGTTTCTTTTCAACATTTTACAGAAGTAAGGCAACGTTATTTTAATACAATGGTCATTTATTCTAAACGATTCATTTAACCTATTCTCCTCTTTAATCAAATTATGGCATTGGAAGGCAGCCATCACCCAATCTGTCACGCAACGCCATGGCATAGATTTTCGCATTTAACGCTAGCACACGCGTGTAATCCCGAAGTTGTTATTTTCCTTTTTTATTTTTTTATTTTATTTTTTTATAAACTCTAACTTTTGCCTAGGCCGCCCTTTACAGGTTTTCAACCTAGCAAGTTCATTTCTTACCTAGGTCACCCTTTCGGGTTTTCAACCTACTCTTCTTTCTTTTTTTTTTTTAATGATCGAAATCATCATTTCAGACATAGAACTTTTTCGTCTGGTCTTGATTGAGGATCTAACTAAAAGGTTTCCCTTCCGTAGTGACCAATTCAGCGGCACCCTTGGCCAACAGCTTCTAAATTCTGAACGTTTAATGCCGGTTGGATCTGAATTTCCCTCTAGGATGACGTCTGCTTGGAGGTGAAAACCATTGCCTATAATTATGCGATGAGGAGCCTCATCACTTCATCTTCACCAAATCAGATTACACAAACAAGCACCTCACTTCAAAGTTCATGGAATTCAAAAAGTAATCCATAGAAATGAAGGAGGAATCGAGCATTCAATCTTGTTCCATCTAAAAGCACCAAATCTTCATACCTTTTCTTGACCCATTCTTCCTCGATCAGACCAGCTTCCACAAAAACTCTGAGAGACTTCTTTTCGAGCTCTATCAGTAACACTGCCTCCATTCCATATTCCATATACAAGTTCAAAGGGAGAGGCTCCATTTACTGATTTGAAGGTAGTACGATGCCCCAGAGCGCGAAAGGAAGTTTCTCAGCCCAACTTCTGTACCTTTCACACATCTTCGATAGGATTCTTTTAATCTCCTTATTTGCAGCTCAACCTTATATCTATAAAGCAACTGACCAACATCTGCTTGAAAGTGAGAGCCATTATTTGTAACTATGTGATGGAGCACACCATAGCGACAGAAAATGTTCTGTTCAATGAATCTAGCCACATGCTTGGCGGTTAAGGTTTTGTAAGATTGAGCCTCAATCCATCTAGTAGCCACATGTTGGCCAGTTAAAGTCGTGTAAGATTGAAGCTTCGATCCACCCTAGAAAAAGTAGTCCACTGCAACCAATATATACTGATGGACGTTCCCGATGCTGCTGGTTAATCTTGGCCGATTAATCATCTATGGGCCCCATGCGTAAAAAGGGCCAAGGGAAACTTGTCGGGTGGAGTTTCAACGGCACGTTAAATGGCTTTTATTATCATGAATATTGGGCAAGCTGCAATGACGTACATAATGAACACAGTCACTTCCATCTGCATCCAAAAATAACTTGCCCTCATGATTTTTTTCTGGCTAAGCTCATGCCGCTCAAATGGTACCGCAGACTGTCCGTTCATGAACTTTCGTTCAGTTATTTCTTCTTCCTTCCTTTACTTACACATTCTTAGCAGGCATCCATCCCAAAGCTCTCTATGAAAAGTTCACCCATCAGCCAGGATATAATTCAGAGGCCATTTCTTAAGACTGAATTGGTCTTCTCTCGTTGCATCATCAGAAAAAGTTCCGGTCTCTCATTATACCTCAGACAGAATATCCGTAAAACCAGGGTTCATCCTCCGACTCCACATGTCACAAAATTGTGTTCATATAGCACGGAGATATTGGCTTGCCGAATTGATAAATGGCCTTCTGTCGGGACTTTACTCAAATCCTGCCAAGACTATATGCTAAGTTTGGCCAAGGCATCCGGATTCTATTATGAGGTTCTTCCCATGTGAGTGAAGGTGATCTTATCAAAGAGTGCGTTGCCTTCTTCAACAAAGTACTCAACATAGGGCGTTCAAAAATCTCTCTTCTTCTCTACTTTCCATTCCTCTTGGCGTGTGTCGATGACCAATAATGAGTTCTCCTATTACCTCAACTTCCTTGTAGCACCGAGATGTAAGAAGAGCCTCCATCCTATGATGGCACGCTGTTTCATACTTTCGAACCATATTGTTGATGACCTGGAAACAACAATCCTTGTTGCACATGGTCGTGACATCTCGCCATTAGGTTGCCGTTTCTATAAACAATACCAGCTCGTGGCTCCAATTTCTGTTGGCTGAAATTCGCCGATTTCAAAAGTACAATTTCCAATAGCCCCTGCTTCAACACACGCAAGTGTCATCTGGAAAACTCCAATTCCCATGACTCATCCATCTGTAACGGGATTCTCTGCCAAGAATTTCTGCCTCACAACCCGACCTTTTCACCGTTGTCTTCGTTACAATACTCTGCGTCTACACTAGACATCTAATTAACTATTACTAGACAGCCGTTCCTTCATATGAGGGTTAGGCATTTCTCTTGCAGATACACCATTGCCCACTAGCCGTAGATCATAATTTTTCTGGAAACGAAGGTGACCCTCGAAGGAATCAAAGTAAGTGGCCTCCAACTTCTTTATCGGGACCATACTACTGCCATACACATTTTCTCCACCAGAATTGTACTGTCTCCTTGATAGGCAAGCAGTTTCTTGCTAAAGGTAGTAAATGGCCTTTTCTACTCCAGCAGCGTCTGGCTGTGCCAAAATTGCCCCCACTCCTGAATCCTCTTATAGACTAAAATACACGGATTCAGGGGTTCAGTCTCTCTCTTT